>OX333081.1:9609424-9668595 GCA_946863875.1 Alloplasta piceator | reverse complement strand
GAAGAGAAATACAGTGAGCAAAAAACGAAAATCCCCAAAAATTCTAGGAGATTAATGTGAGAATAATGTTGTGAAAAATAGAGAGGATGTGATGAAAAATAATACAATTTTATTTGGAAGTATGGGACGTATTAAGGACGATGGAAACAAGCGTAGGGGAGGAAGCAACGAGGGTTGGAATATAAATCTTGACATCCCCTTCTCGTGGCGAAATACCATTGGCTCTAAATTATATATATATGGGGTATTCCATGCGTAGCGAGAGAGGTTGTGGCCGCGGGTCCCAACATTTTTCGTCCGTTAATATATCGTTTTATTATATCAACATTACCATGTAGTCATGAACCCCAATTAAGACTTGGTTTTTGTTAACCATCGAAAAATAATACGCTTTTCGGAAGTTTATCTTGAAAAATTTTAAGATCCGCGGTTAAAACCTGTTCCATTACCCGTGGAATACCCCATATATGTATATATACTTACGTGCTACCACGATTTTTCTCTCTACCGTAGTGGGAAACTGTTCTATATACTTTCTGTATTATATATTACATATACACCCTCGTAAAGGGTGCGAAATCATCCCCTACGAGAATCTTTCTTTTTCCCCGTCGTCGTCGGTGATTTTGATCGAGGATCCACCGAGTATAGGTGGAAAAATATATAGTGAAATGTGCATCGCACTGCAGCATGTGATTTTTAGTACATATATAGGGGGTGGAAAAACGCAAGTGAGCTCGTAAATAAAAATGAATCGAAGGGAATGCAGTGAGAATGCGGGCAGACAGGAAGACGATGAGCCAAGGTGTGTGTCTGTGCGATTACGTGCCTAGAAGTTGCGATACAGATTTACCAACACACATTTCTGAATTTTTATATATGGGGTATTCCATCCCAAATCGGACAGTTTGGAAAACTTTTTTTTTTATTTCCTCAATTTTTTTATAGTTTTGAGTACCCATCAGAATACTCTTTCTGTTAAATTTTGAAATTTTTTTAATCACCCGTTCAAAAGATATTAAATTAATAAAAAAATCGCTCTTTTTTGGTATTTGGTCGTAACTTCTTGAATAATGGTCCACATTAAAAGTTTTTTTTTCAAAATTTTTGTTTTTTTATGGCCTTTTCAGAAAAAAATACAACAAAAATATTCGACGTGTTTTTGAATGAGTTTTTTGAGTTTTAAACGTTAAATCGCGTTTTAAAAGTGAATGTCATTTTTTATTTGAAAAAAAAAAAATTTGTTGTAAACATCTATCTATTCAACAATTTTTAAGACTAGTGGGATCGATCGCAACCTCAATAACTACTATTTTTTTCGATTTTTGCAAATTAATTTTTTTTTTATAAATTATTATGAATATCAATTTTTGTTACTGAATAGTATTTTTTTTAATATTTAAAATTTATTTTGACCCAATTTTTGTTACTGTATAGTATTTTTTTCAATATTTAGAATTTATTTTGACACTTTTTTATTGTTAGCAGGTTCTTATAATTAATAATTAATCGTTAAGTCTGTTTATGAACAATAATAACAACAGTTTTTATTTAATCGCGTATTTTTTTGAAAACCTTACATATACGATTATTTTCTAAATTGGAATATTCCTTTGCCAATACATTTCCGTTGCTCATTGGAATAATTGAATGAAATTTTTGTGTTTCCCCTGTGATTGACTTCGAAGTATTTTATCGCAAATAAAATCTTTCTTTAGCATCTGAATAATGTTTTTCATGTGAAAATTTGACATTAATATTCGGTAGACTATTTAGGTTCAATACCCACTCATACAATTTTTGAACTGTTGTTATTCGCTCATCAATTAATTATTAATTTTTAAAATCTGTTAACAATAAAAAAGTGTCGAAATTAATTCAAAATGATTAAAAAAATACTATACAGTAACAAAAAATGGTATTCATAATAATTTATTTGGAAAAAAGTCTTTTAATTTTGCAAAATCGAAAAAAATAGTAGTTATTGAAATCCCACGATCGAACTAGTTTTAAAAATGGTTGAATAAATGTTTGAAACAAAAAATTAAAAAAAAAAAAGACATTCACTTTTAAAAACGCGATTTAACGTCTAAAACTCAAAAAACTCATTCAAAAACACGTCGAATATTTCCGTTGTATTTTTTTCTGAAAAGGCCATAAAAAACAAAAATTTTGAAAAAAAAAACATTTAATTTGGACCATTATTAAAGAAGTTATGACCAAAATACCAAAAGAAGCGCGGTTTTTTTGTTAATTTAATATCTTTTGAACGGGTAATCAAAAAAATCTCAAAATTTAACGGGAAGGGTTTTTTGATGGGTACTCAAAAATATAAAAAAATTGATGTTATAAAAAAAACAAAGTTTTTCAAACGGTTCGATTTAGGATGGAATGCCATAAATATATATATGGGTCTCTCCATGTGAAATCGACTATTCTTCTACTTGAGAAAATCGTTGTAAAATCTCTGCAGATTTTTTCCAGCTTCCATCTTCTCTCCAGCTAATGTAATACATATCTTATCATGGAATGTATTTTTTGGAAATATTTGAAATTATTTGAAAACGTTTTTCCATTTTCAAATGATGCTTTGAAATTGAAATCACAAGAATCATGCCAATTTAAAATTGGCCCATAGTTTCATGATTTATTTCGCTTATTGAGCTTTTATGAGAAACTCGTTATTGAATTACTTATTGGAGAAGAGCTCAAAGAATTTCTCATAGAATAAGGTTAAGGTAAATAATAAAAAGAGGGAAAGACTTCAACAGAGTGAGATAAAACAGAGACATTTTTTCAATAAGTAGAAGCGAGACTCCAATTTTAATATATGTTTCATTTTCGAAGCTTTTCAATGTCTTTGGAAGAACATCAAAAAGGGGGATAAAGAGGGAGAAAATGGCGAATAGGGTCAGAGAAAAAAAAGGAGAATAACTCGTTGAATTAGGATTTGAATAGTAAATGCCAAAAATGATCTTCCACGTTGTTACGAATTTTTTTCTCTTTACCTCCACAATTTCGTCGCCATTTAATATAAAGACAAAGTCAAAATGGCGTCGACAAAGATTTAAGCTAAATTTCTCCTTCAAATCTCTCAATTCCTCTTTTCATTCCTCTTTATTTTTATTACACATATTTTTATTACTGGCGAAGGTTCTTCATTTTTAACGCCACGCAGCTTTCGCGGTCTCGTTTATTTTCCGTGAATGTTGGCTGCATATATAATATACATATATACGTACACATAATCCAAGTCGAAGGAGAAATTCCTTCACAACCGGCGTCGCATCTATCCTTTTCTTCTCTGCTTCTCATTCATTCGGGGGCTGCATTCACCTCGACGCTCTCGGCCTTGCATCATGGAGTACACAATTGTACATCATATATCCATCTTTATATATGTGTATATAAATATTAGGGTGATTCGTTTCGGGGCAACTTTTTTTTTTGACTTATCGTGCCCGAAAACCTTTAGTTGGTGCCCAAAAACGAAGTTTCGCGAAAGGGGGGTGTTGTCAAAAAATATTTAGAAGTCGCGAATCAAAATTGAAGGTTTTCCGTTTGATTTATTAAACGGTTGAATTTAAGGACATGGCTCAATGAACTTTATTGTAGAGTATCATGTTCCCTATAAGAACCCACATGGAAAATATCGCGATATCAAAATTCGCGAAATGGTAACACTAATAATGAGACATTTTTTTTCCAACGTTAATCAAATGGGAAACCTTCAATTTTGATTCGCGACCTCTAAATATTTTTCCACAACACCCCCCTTTCACGAAACTTCATTTTTGGGTACCAACTGGGTTTTCGGGCACGATGGGTAAAAAAAAAAGTTGCCCTGAAACGAATCACCCTAATATATATATAAATATATATGAACGGAAATTCGTGTACGTACTGGGTTATTCGACTTTGCACTTGATTCTCCTTCCGGATGAGAGAAAAGGTGTGAAAGACGTCGAGAAATTGGAACGACAAAAAAAAGATTAAAAAGGAAAGTGAAGTTTTATATATGAGGCATTCCATGCGGTTTCGAACGGTCAAAAAGTTGTCCACTCTCAAAAAAATTGAAATGTTGTCAAGTTATTTAATTATATGAAAAAGAGTAGTTTGAATTTTTTCAACATTTTTGGGTCGCATTTCTTTGTTTTTCAAATTTTTCTAAGTATCGTTTTATCTTGAAAGCAAACGATTCAACAGAAAAACGTATCAGACGAAAAAGTTATAGTTTTACATGAAGTTTGTAAAATTTTTTTGTTTGTTTTTGCTCCGATAAGCTCCAAAACATTAATATTATTATTGTAGATGTTCTTTTGTCTATACATTTGTTAGACAAAATTCGGGAGAGTCTGATTTTCGATAATAATAAATTTTTCTAAAAAAACAAAAAAATATTATTAATAAAACAAAGTATAGCTTTGGAACAACGATTTGAGCCATCTAAAAAAAATACGGGTCTATTGTACATACTTCAGAGTATTTTCTGGAATTTTTTGAGATAAATCGAAACTGGCATACCGACCGAAAAAAATTATTTTCGTATATTTTTGACGAAGATGGTCATTTTTTAAACTCAAAAAATTAAAAAAAAAAAAATGTACAATGTTTATGTAAAACTGCAACTTTTTCGTCTGTCATTTTTCTGTTTAATCGCATGCTCAAGATATAATGGTACTTTAAAAATTTTGAAATTTGGAAAAACTCAAAAAAATCCGATCCACAAATTTTGAAGAAATTTACACTGCTCTTTTTCATATAATTAAATAATTTGACAAAATTTCAATTTTTTTGAGAGTGGACAACTTTTTGACTATTCGAAACCGCATGGAATGCCTCATATATATATCTTTTATGATCTATTATACGTAGGAGAATTATTGTCCTTGAAAAGACGCGAATGATCGAAAAACCGTCGTCGTAAAAGAAAAATATAATTTGCTGTGTGAGACTCGAAGAGGATGAACATATATATAATATTTATGTGTATGGAATACAATGGGGTGGAACAAAAAGACTCGAGGAAAACGTATCGACGATATTTTCCGTCAGCATGAAATGTCGTTTTCGAGAGAGGTTGTCAAGAAAGTTTATCTTTCGTTCGAGAGACACACAAACACACACGTACAGACTACTCTGTACGACGAAGACGTACAAGCAATCGTGAGAAAAGCACAAGCGGAAGAATATGTACGAAGCGGGGGATGAAGAGTAATATTTTCAGTCTATGAAAATTATCGTGTAATTGATTTTTTATTTATTTTCTTTTTTTTTCATTTTCGTGGTACAACGAAAAAGAAACAGTGGGGGTGGGGGTGGGAAAAGAGTCATTTTTACAGAAGGGATGATTTTTTCATTTTCAATCGGTGATATTCGTCTGAAGTTAAATGGGTAGAAGCTGTAGAGACTTCTCGATCCCTTCAAATAGTGCCGGAAGACAAAATTATGAAAATCATCCCTTATGTGAGACAAACTCAATATATAAGCTGTGAGGGGTAGTTTTTTTCCCGTTCATAATTGATCGAAAAAATGCCTAAAGGGATCTCAGGGAAATGTTCTTTTTTCTTTATGAATCCGATAATTCCGTTATTCAACTCAAGCTCTCAGGGGGTGGTTTTTGGAAATTATAATCACGAGTCCTCTTTCGAAATACTTTTGAAGCGGCACGTAGATAAAATAATTTAGTAAGTGACGCCCTGCTCCGTTTGACCTTTGATCAAATTATTCAAACGGTGTTGAAAGTCGAAATGATGAAAATCATCCCCTATGTGAGACAATAAACTCAATATGTAAGCTGTTAGGGGTAGTTTTTTTCCCGTTCATAATTGATCAAAAAAATGCCTAATGGGATCTCAGAGAAATGTTTTATTTCCTTTATGAATTTAATAATTCGATGGTTATTCAACTCTGGCTCTCAGGGGGTGGTTTTTTGAAATTATAATCACGAGTCCGCTTTCGAAATACTTTTGAAGCGACACGTAGATTAAATAATTTAGTAAGTGACGCCCTGCTCAGTTTGACCTTTGATCAAATTATTCAAACGGTGTTGAAAGTCGAAATGATGAAAATCATCCCCTATGTGAGACAATAAACTCAATATGTAAGCTGTTAGGGGTAGTTTTTTTCCCGTTCATAATTGATCAAAAAAATGCCTAATGGGATCTCAGAGAAATGTTTTTTTTTCTTTATGAATTTAATAATTCGATGGTTATTCAACTCTGGCTCTCAGGGGGTGGTTTTTTGAAATTATAATCACGAGTCCGCTTTCGAAATACTTTTGAAGCGACACGTAGATTAAATAATTTAGTAAGTGACGCCCTGTTCAGTTTGACCTTTGATCAAATTATTCAAACGGTGTTGAAAGTCGAAATGATGAAAATCATCCCCTATGTGAGACAATAAACTCAATATGTAAGCTGTTAGGGGTAGTTTTTTCCCCCGTTCATAATTGATCGAAAAAATGCCTAATGGGATCGCAGAAAAATGTTTTTTTTTCTTTACGAATTAAAAATTCGATGGTTATTCAACTCAAGCTCTCAGGGGGTGGTTTTTTGGAAATTATAATCACGAGTCCTCTTTCGAAATACTTTTGAAGCGACACGTAGATTAAATAATTTAGTAAGTGACGCCCTGCTCAGTTTGACCTTTGATCAAATTATTCAAACGGTGTTGAAAGTCGAAATGATGAAAATCATCCCCTATGTGAGACAATAAACTCAATATGTAAGCTGTTAGGGGTAGTTTTTTTCCCGTTCATAATTGATCAAAAAAATGCCTAATGGGATCTCAGAGAAATGTTTTTTTTTCTTTATGAATTTAATAATTCGATGGTTATTCAACTCTGGCTCTCAGGGGGTGGTTTTTGGAAATTATAATCATGAGTCCTCTTTCGAAATACTTTTGAAGCTACACGTAGATTAAATAATTTAGTAAGTGACGCCCTGCTCAGTTTGACCTTTGATCAAATTATTCAAACGGTGTTGAAAGTCGAAATGATGAAAATCATCCCCTATGTGAGACAATAAACTCAATATGTAAGCTGTTAGGGGTAGTTTTTTTCCCGTTCATAATTGATCAAAAAAATGCCTAATGGGATCTCAGAGAAATGTTTTTTTTTTCTTTATGAATTTAATAATTCGATGGTTATTCAACTCTGGCTCTCAGGGGGTGGTTTTTTGAAATTATAATCACGAGTCCGCTTTCGAAATACTTTTGAAGCGACACGTAGATTAAATAATTTAGTAAGTGACGCCCTGCTCAGTTTGACCTTTGAATCAAATTATTCAAACGGTGTTGAAAGTCGAAATGATGAAAATCATTCCCTATGTGAGACAATAAACTCAATATGTAAGCTGTTAGGGGTAGTTTTTTCCCCCGTTCATAATTGCTCGAAAAAAAGCCTAATGGGATCTCAGAGAAATGTTTTTTTTTTCTTTATGAATTTAATAATTCGATGGTTATTCAACTCTGGCTCTCAGGGGGTGGTTTTTTGAAATTATAATCACGAGTCCGCTTTCGAAACACTTTTGAAGCGGCACGTAGATTAAATAATTTAGTAAGTGACGCCCTGCTCAGTTTGACCTTTGATCAAATTACTTCGGGGGAAAAATTTCGATATGACTCCAAAATGCAAGGGGGTGAGGTGTGAACCGGAAATAGTATGTTCATTTCGAAGTGCGGAGGTCCTGGGCAGCGAGAAGTTGAAATTTAACCACGAGGTTAGAGAATACGGCATTTCTCTGCATATGGATGTCTATAGATATAGACGAGGGTTGGTCAAGCTCTCCCCAACTGTTCGACCTCACCCCATCCCCCAAATGGCATGCTTTCTCGCGTGCTGTCGCCCCGCGGGCTCGGGAGTAGTTTGCTAAATAACTCTCGCACTCGAGCTACATCCCTTCGCCGATCGTTCGCGCCCTTTACCAAAGCTCGTATCATCGCATATATATAGATATATATTAGGGTGAATCGAAAATTTTGAAAACTGTTGGCTACCCTCAAAAATCAAAGATATCGTTGAAATAAAGGTCACAGTGCAACAAGTCAATTTTTTGACAATATATAGAGGACGCGCGGGTCATTTAAAAACGCAATTTTTAGCGTTAAATTCACTTTATCACTGATAAACGGAAACGGATCATTCAAAAAATTCTGAATTTTTTATATAAAGTGCCCAGATATGTACTCTTTCAAACCCATATTTACTGAACATTAACGAATGGTTTAAATCTTTGAAAAAAATCTCGGAAAATCAATACTAAAATAAATATAAAATAAATCTTTATTTTTAAATAAAATTTGAAAATTTCCAAAACAAAGATTTATTTTTTAGCAATTTTCGCATTGTAAGCAATACTGATACTAAGTTTTACAGAGAAAAAGATGGAAGAAATACAAAAACGTTTTGGGAGACAAAAATCAATATTTAATTATATAATTAATTGAAAAATAGTGAAAATATTGATTTTCAGATTTTTTTTCAAAGATGTGAATCATTTGTTAATATTCAGTAAATATGGGTTTGAAAGAGTACATATCTGGGCACTTTATAAAAAAATTCAGAACTTTTTGAATGATCTCGTTGATCAGTGATAAAGTGAATTTAATGCTAAAAATGGCCTTTTCAAACGTCCTCCGCGCTCTCTATATATTGTCAAAAAATCGAATCTTTGCACTGAGACTTTTATCTCAACGATATCTTCGATTTCTGAGGGTAGCCAACAGTCTTCAAAATTTTCGATTCACCCTAGTATATATATGATCGATTCTTCAGGATGAATTTTGACCTCAAACCCAGAAATAAGATGCAAATTAATTTAATTCGATCCTGCTGAATCCAAATGGATTTTTTTAATTTGTGGTCCTACCTAAAACGACTTAATTAATTCCAAATAAAAAAAAAATTTATTTAGGACGAAATATATTGCGACCCAATGGATTTTATTCGAAAAAAATGTTTTTTTAAATAAATATCTTTTGATAGGTGATACAAATAAAAATAATTGCACAAAAGAATTTGATTAGTTAAACGAGACCTTTTTTCTGACCACAAATTTAGCGTACAGAATCATTTTTCAACGACTATTTTCAAAATGATCTTGTTGAAATTTTTATTAATTCAATAAAAAAAATGATAAAAATATATTTTCTTCTAGATTCATATTTTTCGATTACTCTGTCGTTTTTAAATACATTCGAAAAACTCGAGATAATTTAATAGAGGAAATTTTTCACTGGAAGAAAAATGATAATAAAATCTATGGGAAATAGTTTATCGTGTTTGAAATTTGTAACTTTGTAATGGCAATATTACCAACTTCAAGATAGTGCCGGAAAATTCTTGAAAAATGACTTAACTTATGACTTCCCCAAAATTGTACAAAAAGTATTTTGAAAAATTCTTCCTGTTTATTTAACACTTGGTAGATTTGTTAAAATTATCTTTGCTGTGACGATAAATACAATAATAAATACAAAAATACATTTAAAACTATAGTTAAAAAAATTTCAACAATAAGAGATTATTTGAGCAATAAATTTTTCTGTAGTTTCAAATAAATGATTAAAAATTCACAACAACAACAAAATCGATATTTGTCTAAATTTGAAGCACCCTCGTCTAGAAAAAAATAATTAAAAAAATATTTTTAGTTATAATATAAATGAAAAATGAATTTCATCCGATATAGAGGGAAAAAAAACATTCGGGAAATTGTGTTGCCGACGCGAAAGAAAAATCACGAAAGTATGCATGATTTTTTTTTTTTGCAACCCCCGGAAAAACGAGCATCGTGTCAGCACGTACAAACCTCTTTTGTTGATCTCTAAAATTTGCCTCTATTCACCCTCGTCACGAGTCTCGAATAACTCAAAATCAAGAAAATGAAAACCAAGTCGTACCGCCAATATTTTACTTCTGTGTAAAAAAAAAAAAAACCCACGACGTTGTCTCGAAAAAAAAACAACCCTCTCTTGAGGATTAAGCGTCCGGCACGTCGAGGGTGAAGAAAGATGCTGCGAAAATTCCTGATAAATTATTTGATACTACGACGAAAATGAGAATGACGGTGCGAGGAAAAAACTTCTTCGTCGATTCACCGTAATTTTTTTCTTCACTATTTTTTTTCCCATCCCAGTAGGGGTGGAAAAAAAGGGAAAATAAGACGTGACGCAAAAAATTTGCCACGTAATATCTCGGAAGTTCTCAATTTTTCATCGCGAATTATTAATCATGCGAGATAATAATAAACGCTGAGTCATGGTTATTCAATAGGCGAAAGGTAACACAAAGGATTGCGGGAAACGGATGATTTTTCTTTTTCTTTCATTCGTCCCCTTCTCGTTATTATTAGATAAATTTTCAAATTTCCACCCACGTGCCTTCATATAATTTCACAGTATTTTCTGTGAAATTAAGGGACTCGTCGCCAAGTGTAATATTACGACAATATTGTGGCAAAAACTTAGATTTGAATTGATAATTCCTCTTCCAATTTTTATGTGGCGGTTTTTCAAGAATTATAGTAATTATTATTATAATATATTTTTAGCTTGATATAATTTCCAAGATGTTTTTGTATTTGAATAACTTATAGATGGTTATTTTAGTACATGAATATTTTTCGGTCAAGTTATTTTAAGGTATCAATTTTTTTTAAATATTTTTGTTGCAAAAAATTAGATTGCAATTCTTATGTGGCATTTTTTCAAGAACAAAATAAATTAATTATCATTGTACATTTTAAGGCAGATATTTATATATTCAGATATTTTGGCCACGTTATTTTTGCACATGAATTTTTTTAAATATTTTATGTGGAAAATATATTTTCATTGTGATCGATTTGAGTTTGTGATTGATATTTTGCAAGCATATATTCTCTTAAATTGCGTTATTTCTCTCCATAGTTTTGGAAAGCTTTTCTATGATAGTTTTCGTTTCATATATATCTAAACATGTATATATTGCTTGATATAATTTCCAAGATATTTTTGTATTTGAATAACTTATAGATGGTTATTTTAGTACATGAATATTTTTCTGTCAAGTTATTTTAAGGTATCATTTTTTTAAAAAGATTTTGGTTGCAAAAAATTAGATTTAAATTAAAGGTTTATTGCAATTCTTATGTCGAATTTTTTCAAGAACAAAATAAATAATAATTATACATTTTCAGCTAGATATTTATATATTTAGATATTTTGGCCACGTTATTTTTGCACATGATTTTTTTTTATCTTTTATGTGGAAAATATATTTTCATTGTGGTCGATTTGAGTTTGTGATTAATATTTGGCAAGCATATATTCTCTTAAATTGTGTTATTTCTCTCCATAGTTTTGGAAAGCTTTTCTATAATAGTTTTCGTTTCATATCTATCTAAACATGTTTATATTGCTTGATATAATTTCCAAGATATTTTTGTATTTGAATAACTTATAGATGGTTATTTTAGTACATGGATATTTTTCTGTCAAGTTATTTTAAGGTATCCATTTTTTTTTTAATATTTTGGTTGCAAAAAATTAGATTTAAATTGAAGGTTTATTGCAATTCTTATGTCGAATTTTTTCAAGAAAAAAATAAATAATCATTATACATTTTCAGCCAGATATTTGTATATTTAGATATTTTGGCCACGTTATTTTTGCACATGATTTTTTTTTATCTTTTATGTGGAAAATATATTTTCATTATGGTCGATTTGAGTTTGTGATTAATATTTGGCAAGCATATATTCTCTTAAATTGTGTTATTCCTCTCCATAGTTTTGGAAAGCTTTTCTATGATAGTTTTCGTTTCATATATATCTAAACATGTATATATTGCTTGATCCAATTTCCAAGATATTTTTGTATTTGAATAACTTATAGATGGTTATTTTAGTACATGAATATTTTTCTGTCAAGTTATTTTAAGGTATCCATTTTTTTTTTTAAGATTTTGGTTGCAAAAAATTAGATTTAAATTGAAGGTTTATTGCAATTCTTATGTCGAATTTTTTCAAGAACAAAATAAATAATAATTATACATTTTCAGCCAGATATTTATATGTTTAGATATTTTGGCCACGTTATTTTTGCACATGATTTTTTTTTATCTTTCATGTGGAAAATATATTTTCATTGTGGTCGATTTGAGTTTGTGATTAATATTTGGCAAGCATATATTCTCTTAAATTGTGTTATTTCTCTCCATAGTTTTGGAAAGCTTTGCTATGATCGTTTTCGTTTCATATATATATATGTAGAATGGTAGTTTTAAGGACTATTTCATGTATATAATGGTCCTCAAAAATTTCTTAAAGAAAAAGTGTCTTAAAGAAATTTCCTTAGAGAAATTTCGTTAAGGAAAAGTTTTCAATTTTAAAATTGAATGTTGTAATACTGGGGGCTTCGCCCCCAGACCCCCTAGACAAAAACCTATATATATATATTTGTGTACAATGAGGCTTCGTCCATGTGGTCGAAATCGAGTGTCAAAGTGTCCATTTAGCTTTCTGTAACTATTCACGTGACAAGGGTAAATACATCGGGCCACACGATCGTTTCTATAGTCCATGACCAATACCTTCATGCTGTGAATTCAACCGTAATCGGTCAGAAGCGAGGTTGATTTGTTCGAAAACTAGTTTACACGACACACGAGAGCAAATATTCGTCTGAAGGGACGAAAATCCACCCCCGAGCTTATTGTACGCATTATTCGTGACTCCAAGATATAAAATCAATATATAAGTACATATTATATAATATATATCAATATATTTCATATTTGAAAATTTCAAATCAATATACACGTACATATAATATAATATATTATAATATATTCGATATTAAAAATTCTTTGCGTTTTGTATGGATCTGCATATATTGTTTGCAAATATCAAATATATCTATATCAAACTTTTGATATATTCACACATAAACAAAGAATTGATACAAAAATCATCATTGACAATCATGATGAATTAATAAAAAATACAAAAGTATCCAGTGATGAAAAAAGCTATTAATTTTCGAGAATTTCTCAACCCAAAGATTTTTCATGAAATCAATTTAGCAAAAAAAAAAAGATATACGAGAGATAGGATAAAATTTTTGATAATTGTAGATATGATGAAAAATCGTATGAAGTAAAATTTTTCCGATTTTCCTACGTAAAAATGTGAAAGTTGATTAACGTTTGATATTCGATATTAAGTCAAAGCGATGATCCATCTCTTTTTTTTGCACATGTGTGATAACAAAAATGAAGGAATCTTACCTTGAAATCCTCGCGAAGTTATCACAATGAACGATGAGAAATTTTCATTCACGAAATTTTCCCAAATGTTTGGGCACATCATCTTTGTCATTCGTGAAACAAAATTGTCTTTTTTTTTCTTGAGAGACCCGATTTCCGATTCCGTAAAAAAAAGATAAATAAATAAACAAAAGTTCAGAGACACTCAGCACAATAAATTCATTGGAAAATATGAGAAAACGAATTTTTCCTCTGTTTCATTGTTAAACTTTTCGATGATGAAAATTTTTGTTGTTTTTTTTTATCACGGAAACCTCGTGTTCGATAAAAGGGGGTGTTCGAAAATTTCACGTTTATACGAGAGAGCCGCGTATTCCCGATGTACGTTCATGGGCGTCGCGGCCCTCACTGCAGAGGCGTCGCGACGCACCCGCCCTTATAGAGAGAATCGTGTTGCGCTCTTGCTATCACTTCTCTCGCTCTCTCTCCTCTTCCCTCTCCTCCTCTCTCTTTCTCTCTCTCTCTCTCGTTTGCTTTATCAACCCTGCCGCCTACGACGACGCAGAATCGCGCATGCGCTTTCTTCGCCGTCGACGATATTCGCCTTAATATATCTATAGACAAGGAATTATGCATATACAGGGTTGCAAATAATGCATTACTTTTTTTTAATGCATTTGCATTTTCATTAACCATTAACATTTAATGGATATTGGGAATAATTTCCATTAACCATTAAAATTTAATGGTTAATGGTTAATGGAAAATATTTTCATTAACCATTAAATTTTAATGGTTAATGGAAATTAATTTCATTAACCCTTAAATTTTAATGGTTAATAGAAATTATTTTCAGGGAAATTATTTCCAATAACCATTGAATGTTAATGGTTAATGAAAATGCAAATGCATTAAAAAAGTAATGCATTATTTGCAACCCTGCCCATTACAATGTAGTGTGTAATAGGAAAAAAATTCATTACCCATTGCAATGTAATGTGTAATGGACAAAATTTTGATTGCAATTTTGGGAATGGAAAAATATTTATGAATAAATTATTGCAATTTTGCATTACATTTTATTGACTTAGGACTTAGATTTTCAGGTACCTTAAATTCTAAAAAGCATCTATATTATAGAGGCTTTTCAGAATTTAAGGTAGCTAAAAATCCAAGTCTAATTCTAAAAAGCATCTATATTATAATTCTAAAAAGCATCTATAATATGAATGCTTTTTAGAAGTCTTTTAAATGCTTTTTAGAATTCTAAGTCCTAAGTCAATAAAATGTAATGCAAAATTGCAATAATTTATTCATCTATATTTTTCCATTCCCAAAATTGCAATCAAAATTTTGCCCATTACACATTACATTGCAATAATAATATAGATGCTTTTTAGAATTATGATATAGATGCTTTTTAAAATTCAAGGTATCTGAAAATTTAAGGCCTAAATCAATCAAATGTAATGCAAAATTGCAATAATTTATTCATCTATATTTTTCCATTCCCAAAATTGCAATCAAAGTTTTGTCCATTACACATTACATTGCAATGGGTAATGGAAACTTTTTCTGTTACACACTACATTGTAATGGGCAGGGTTGCAAATAATGCATTACTTTTATTTAAAATATAATGGTTAATGAAAATATCTTACATTAACCTTTGAAATTTAATGGTCAATGATTAATGAAAATAATTTCCATTAAACATTAAAATTTAATGGTTAATGAAAATAATTGTATCAGCTTTGCAAATTTCCATTTAATTCTTGATGAAATGAAGAACAAAATGGCATTGTAACCAAAGCTAAAAAAAAAAGTTTACATAATTTTTCACAGATAATTGAAGTTATTGATTTGGAATTGAATTCTGCAAAAATAACTTGAGGGATTGTAATGAAATTTTGAATTTTTTTCATCAAGCAATCTTGGGCTACAAAGTTACAGTTTTTTTACACATGTCGTTTAAAAGATGTCTGCCTAAAAAGTCGAAAAAAAGTATCATGTACAAAATAACCATCTATAAAATATCTAAATTTAAAAACATTTTATAAATAATATCCGGAAACATAAATATCCGACTGAAAATGTATAATAATAATAATAATAATAATAATAATAATAATAATAATAATAATAATAATAATAATAATAATCATAATTAATTAATATTATTCTTGAAAAATCGCCACATGAGAATTGCAAGGATAAAATCTCGCTTTGTGCCGCTATAATTTTGTCCATAATTTTAATAACGTTTATCAGTAATGATTAATGAGTAATTTGTGATAATTAAATTAAAATAATTGTTAAAATGTGATAATGTTGATACAAGAACGAGTGAATCGAATTTACTTTATCTTTAATGTAATTAAATAATAATAAATATCCTAATAAAGTAATAAAGAAATAAAATCCTTCAGGCAAGGACATTTCTTTTCGCCATTCAAAAGAATTGATCAGGAATTTTTAGTGGATATTATTATCGAGTTATGTTTGTACATGGATTATTTTTTGTACATTGATTTTTTATAGCCATGGATATTTTTGTTTGTAGATATTTTTGTAATCAGATATTTTTGAGTGAATATTTAGGACTGTCACCATCCGGAAATAAAAAAAAAAGTGCATTTTGAATATTGGCACACCGTTTCTTCATTATTTTATTGTATTTACAAAACTTCTCTTACACGGAAACTAATTCAGAAAAACCTACTTTTATCATAAAAAATAAGGGGGTGCAAATTTCAAAACCACACATTTTTTTAAATATATTTTTATTCTGCAGTATTCAAAAAATTACAAAATATTGCTCACCTGCTCAAGCTCGTTCCTCGAGCAATTTCAGCCGTTGATTTCTGTGAAAATGTAGATGGGGAAAATAAAATATAACGTTGTAAGAAATATGTCGTTTAATCGATAACAAAATAAGCCTCCTTTCTTAACCCCTCACTTCCGGTAGCTTAAAAGCTCCCGCATTAAAAATCGAAATGTACAAAATTTGTTCACACGCGATAGAGAAAAAAAAACAATGTTTCAATATCTAGAACGTATCTTCTTCTATCAACATTTACATTTTACAGTTTTACATTTAAGAGGTATTTCATATTTTTGATAAGACCCAAAAAACGTGCTTGGCAAATAGTGAGGCATTCAAAAATAATAGAGTCAAGCACACTTTTCTGAGATATATTAATTCATGCCTTCAAGATTTTTTTTTCCTTTCTCTCAAAGTATTTTGTCGAATCTCAAACTTAAGTATTCATAATTCCAACTCGATCAAAAACCAAGTGAAGTAATTATTTATCTTGACCGATCATCGATTTGACGTTTGGAGTAAAAAAATTTTTTTAAAGAAATAAAAAAAAAAATTAATTGAAAATATTTCCTTTTTACACTGGTAATGTTTTACATGAAATTCGTAGGATTCAGGGATGACCTTGAATTCGTGATCAGACGATCGAGTAATCCTCGAGGAGGGTCTCCCCAAAATGAGTGACCACGTAATCGTGATAATAGACCATTATACAAAGAGGCTGACCGATAATGAGACTCGACCATACGACGATATTGCCCCAGCGAGAGCCAAAATGACGCTCCACCAATTTGCTGATTACAGAAAGTGGAATCTATGGAGGTGATCAGAGAGAAAAAGGTGTTGAACGTTGATAAAATAATTCCAACGTGAGGGACATTCTTCGGTATATCCCAGCAATTTTTTTTTTATACCACGATGAAACTTTTTTAAAAAATTTGAAACTTTGACAATTTGTATTAGCACTATTTTAAATTTTTTAAATCAACTTCTTTGTAAGAATTTTTTATTTCCGCTTTCATACTAATTTGTTTCAAATTTAATTCATTGGAAGAAAAAGGTATTTTATTGCACTCCGTGCGCAAACTGGCATTTTGCGCGCTCGTACAATAATATTTCGTACGATACTCGTACGAGAAACTTTTTCTCAACTCGTGTGATTGCAACATTCGCCTTCGCACTAGTATCGTAATAAACTATTATTGCACTCCGTGCGTAAAGTGCCCATTTTGCGCACTGGTGCAATAAAATTTTGTACGAAACTCGTCAGAAAAAGTTTATCGCACTAGTATCGTAATATACTATTAAAATGATGGGTTCAAAGGGTTTCAATTTCGAAAATTTTAAAAAGGCATTACATCAAAATGTTGCTGGAATACTGAAGAAAGTCTCATATAACCAGAGTTGCAAAATATGCATTATTTTATTAATGCATTATCGATTTCATTAATGATTATTTTTTCACTCAATAATGGGACTTAACTTCCATTGTACATTATTCATTCAATGAATAATGTGATACAAAAAATATTGTATTATATTTTTAGTTAATAATGCAAATGCCAGACCATTGAGCATTACATTGGAACTGGAAAATGAAGAAATAAAACATTATGCATTACGTTATTAATGAGTACTTGGAAAAGCATTACATTATCCGTTACTGGAGTAATGGATAATGTGGAAAGGGTCACATCACTCATCACTGAAATAATGAGTAATGTAAAAATGTTCTATTATCCATCATTAAAGTAATAGATATTGCAAAGTGACGTTAATTTTGCATTACTATAATACTGAATATTTTGAATAATGCATTATTCGGAATAAAAATATTTTATGCATTCGTAGTTCAATAGGACAATGCGATAAAATCTTCCTTTTATTTACGAAAGTGGAAAATATGGTTTTGATGAAACTGGTTCAGGGATTCGATGGTATGGATTTATGAAATTTTTTCAAGTAAAAAAACCCAAAAATGTAAACATCGGAATTTCAACGGAACTAATAATCCCCGTTTTGAAATTTGAAATTGGAATTGAAAATTTGAGTTGAAAGAGAATAAAATACACATATGGTGCCCATTTCCCTTTGATCTGACGAATAAAAAAATGCACAAGTGCAGGATGATTTTTTTTTTGTTGATTCATAAATAAATAAAAAATACGTGAAATTATTCGAGAGTGAAAAAAAGTAAACAATCGTATATGAACAGGAATTATTATTCTCTTGACAATTTCCGGTCAAAGATAAAAAAGAAAAAGATGCTGTAGGTTCAAATCTGATCTGAAAAATAAAAAAAATGAAACAAAGTACCGAATTATATTTTCAAAGTAAAAAATTAGGAATCTAAACAAACGAATTTCCACAGAGGGCAATCTTAACAAACGAATTACCTTGTAAAAAATTCGAGGGAATAACACACGCAGTCTGAGATGTATCATTCTTACGCATTACGATTATAAAAAATCATACGAAAAGGAAGATTTCATTGACATTGCTCTCTGCATACAGAAATTATTTTTATTCCCTTAAACCATTACTCAAAGTAATACATCATTTGTAAATATAACGCGTTATTCGGGGTAATGCACTACTCGATGTAATGTGTTACTGAAAGTAATAAATTGCTCAATTTAATGCATTACTTTTAGTAATAACCTACTGCATCACTTTTATTACCTGCATTACTTTTAGTAATGCATTACATTAAGCAATGCATTACTTTGAGTAATGCATTGCATTTTAGTAATGCATTACTAAAAGTAATACATTGCTAAAAGTAAAAGGAAGATTTCATTGACATTGCTCTCTGCATACAGAAATTATTTTTATTCCTTTGAACCATTACTCAAAGTAATACATTATTTGTAAATGTAATGCGTTATTCGGGGCAATGCACTGCTCGATGTAATGTGTTACTTAAAGTAATAAATTGCTCAATTTAATGCATTACTTTTAGTAATGCATTACTAAAATGCATTACTAGTAATGTATTATTAGTAATGCATTACTTTCAGTAATACATTACATTGAGCAATGCATTACTTTGAGTAATGCATTGCATTGAGCAATGTATTACTTTGAGTAATGCATTACTTTTAGTAATGCATTACATTAAGCAATGCATTGCTAAAAGTAATACATTGCTCAATGCAATGCATTACTCAAAGTAATGCATTATTCTTCGGTTTTGTACCATTCGTTACTTTAGTAATGAAAATTTGTTTTTACTTTGAATTACCCATTACTGTAATAAAGGACAATGGCAGCGTTTAGCATTATCCATTACTGTTGTAATGAATAATGTTACGTTTTTTGCATTATTCATGATTAATTTAATGCATAATCGTTAGGTTTCATATTTTTCATTACAAAAATAATGCTTAATGTTTCTGCTATAGAATTTTCATTATTTCTAAAATAAATAATGCATTATTTTTACATTATAATTTCGGCAACTCTGGATATAACGAAATTACACTGTAAAAAAAAAATCAATATTTTACATGTGTTCAAAATGTCCCAAAATTTTCTCAAATTAAGGGAGAGGTCCAAAATGATACCCATAGGCAAAATGATCTTTGCTGATTTTAGCAAACCTACTAGCTTCATCTCACAAACGACGTGTTTAAGTCCAAGACCGTATTTTTTATAATCAAATGAAATTAAAAAATGTTGAAACATTTCAATTCAATGCTAAGCATTCAGGCATCGTTTTGCCTCATGAGGAATCATTTTACCTCGAATGGGATTGTTTTGTTCAAACGTGTGTCCTAAATGACCCTTATGTAGTTTAAAAGAATATTAAAAACTTCAAAATTGAAAATTCAAATACTTATTAGGATCGTAAAAGTATTAATTAAATAACTACAGTTTTACTAAATATTATAATATTATAAAAAATTATATCTCGATATTTCATACTAAAAAAGCATTTTTCCCTTGAGGGAATAATTTTGGACACTTTTCCTTCATAACAAAAAAATAGAGAAATCGTCTTTTGCGATTCAATCATTCAATTCCATTGGTCTAATATTCTTGGAATCAAAGATAAATTAACAAAACGATTTTTATGGAAAATCAGTGGGAAAATTCGAATGTATTGAAACGCAAAAAAAAAAAATAATGAAAAAAAAATCTTGAAAAATCCTTCTGAGCAATTGAATCGTTCAATGAAATTGCTGGGAATTAAACTTTTCTGGGAAACGGATATGGAAATCGATGAAGCGATTTTCACAGGAAATTTGGAAGGAAATAAAATATGGATGTTGGTGGAAAATGGAAATCGAAGAAAATCTTGACTCACCTGACCCATCATACCGAGAAAAGCCCATACTTTGAAGGTCTTCAGAGGCACGCTCACGAGATACTCGTGAAAGAATGCACTAATGAAGAATACCGTCCCACTGGCAATATTCCTATCATAGCCCATTTCTACGATCGGTATGTAGAGGTGCCTGAGAATTAGAGAGCAAAAAAAAAATTTCACGATATCTCAAAATTGTCAAACAGCTGATTTATATATTCAATTAATTCCTCACGAATATTTTATAGATAATATTTTTTATTATAATTATAAATCAATTTTAGGAACAATTACCTATTCAATCAATTATTGATGATTCCAATCACGAATAATTGAGAAATGAATTTTTTATTGATAAGTTGAGAAAACAAAAACCAATAATTCCAAGCAGCTAATAATATGTCAACTTAATTAATTTCCTACAAACATTTTACACATTGTATTTTTTATATTATTACATATTAATTTGGCGAAGAATTAATTATTCTAATAATCAATTATCGATTAATCCACAGATGAATTATTGAGAATTTTTTTTTCATTTCCCTGTTGAAAAAATCAACCATAAAATGCAAATCATTTTTATTGGATATAAAAAATAGTTGATTAAATCGAAGTTTGAAGATATTTTTCATGGACTATTCTTAAAAAAAAAATTATGGACAAATCTCCTACTTTTGAATAATTTGGATCAAAAATAACGGAGAACAATTATCAATTAAAAACCCACAATAAAACACTAGCAGTAACGTATTTTTGTTGAGCTTCACTCGAAAATAGTTAAATTTAAAATTAAGAAATTAAAAAAATTGATTATTTTGCACAAATCCCTGAACAATATTTATTTTATTCATTTTAAATTTGTTCTATACATTTTGTGGCTTTTTCTCTTTCACTTTCGTAAATCTATTATTTCTCGTATCCACGTTTTCGTTTATATTTTCCACTATGAAGCGGCTTCACCAGTCGTCTCTCAAGCTGCATTTAAATGTAAACATATATACCTATATATGGGGCATTCCACACCAAGTCGACCTGAGTGTGACCCTCGACCTCGCTGATTTCATTTAAGATTTTTTATATGATTCTTCCAATTCAAAATAGCTTTCAGAATTTTTTTCAGATTTTCGAAACCAAATTTGAGTACGTTATGATTTTTTGAACATTTTTTTCGAAAACCTTGAGGACCGTAATTTAAAAATCTGAAAAAATTCTCAAGAATCTAGTGCCAAAAATGAAGATTTTTGACCCAAAACTCATGATGTCCAGGCTTTGCTTCCACCTCGATTTTAGGTTTTTATGAAAAAAACGTAAAAAAAATAAATGCAGAAATTAACCGACTATTTTTCTAAATTGTTGGTTAACGATAAAAATATTCAAGCCACTTTTCACGGTAGATCAATATCTGCGTCTATTTTTTTTACGTTTTCTTCATGAAAACCTAAAATCGAGGTGGAAGGGAAATCCTGTACATCATGAATTTCGGGTCGAAAATTTTCATTTTTGACACCGGATTTTTGAGAATTTTTTCAGATTTTTAAATTACGGCCCTCGAGGTTTTCGAAAAAAATGTTCAAAAAATCACAACCTACTCAAATTTGGTTTTAAGAATCTAAAAAAAATTCTGAATGCTATTTCGCGTTGGAAGAATCATATGAAAAATCGTAAACGAAATCAGCGAGGTCGAGGGTCACACTCAGGTCAACTTGGTATGGAACGCCCCATATACACATATACATACATCATTCGTCATATAATATAGGTATTATAAGAGCCACGAGGAATAAACAGCCTTAAGTACGGCAATGCGATGCGTATCGCTTTTTCCCATTACGAAAGGCTGAAAAGGAGGCTTCTCGTTGCCTCTGCCGAACGATGCCTTCCCTCAGCCCCGGACAATCTATGTACGAACCTCGTATTACCCCACCAGCAAAATAGTGAAAGACGGAGAAAGAAAGAAAAGAGAGAGGGAGAGAGGGGGAGAGAGAGAGAGAGAGAGAGAGAGAGAGAGAGAGAGAGAGAGAGAGAGAGAGAGAGAGAGAGAGAGAGAGAGAGAGAGAGAGAGAGAGAGAGAGAGAGAGAGAGAGAGAGAGAGAGAGAGAGAGAGAGAGAGAGAGAGAGAGAGAGAGAGAGAGAGAGAGAGAGAGAGAGGGGGGGGGGGAATTCCGTCTGTCGGCTGAGATCGTCTGGCTCTCACCTCGTTTCCATCTCTGAGTTTTCCAACCTCCCCCTATCTCTCTTTCCTATCTTTCCCTATCCGTTTTCATTTTCGCCCTCCTTTTTCCCCAAACCCCGGGACAAGGATCCCGCGTCTGTTTCCGCGGAAACATGGCCCAATGCCAGTTGCAGACGTTAGCGAGGAAAGCGTGCGCCCTCTTCTTCGTCGTCGCACCCCTTTCAGCGAGAGAGAGAGAGAGAGAGAGAGAGAGAGAGAGAGAGAGGGAGAAGGAGAGCAGAAGGGATGATTTTGGCGAGAGACGAGAGTGATAAAGAGCCGAGCTCCATAGAACGCGTATTTCTCCCTTCCTCATCGTCTTTCCTCGACGAAATGAGGGGGATGATGCACGAAATCCATGAAACGCGATGGGAAACGATTCCCAGCACAGTCGCTGGCCAGGATTCACAATAATCGGCCATTTTGTTAGACCAATGGAGTTATAACTCGCGGTGAGTGCATCCGAGAGTGTGCCAATGACTGACGACACCTCGGAGGTCCTTAAGGGGGCCAATTTAGAGGTTAATATACTCGTTACGTATACGTATGTGCGGGAGGAGAGGGGAGGGGGTTAAGGCGGAAAGGGGTTGTTGTAAGTGCAGAGAAAGGGATTTGGCCAAAGATGAAACTAGACGCGAGGGAGTAAGAAGCATTTAAAAGTCTACTCAGAAGCTCAGCGATATTGGCGATTATCACGATCATTATTACACGAACACTACGTTGGATAACCCGAGCATTTGCTTAATGGAAATAGCAAGAGCTCGGGCCTTAATAGAATCAACGTTTGTAACAAACTTACTCGCCGAGTCACCGTATTTCCGGATCCGAAATTATCCATCAATCCTTATCACTCCGGGGGATGAATCTCAACGTGTGATGGGGGTTGATAGGGATAGGGGTTGGTAGGGATCCGGAAGGATAATTCCAGATGTGTTGTACACAGTTGGATGTTTTGCAGGTTTGGTGAATCGAGGATTCACGAGATAGGGTTTGTTAAATTTCAAATTGAGAATTTCATTGATGGTGTTACTCTTCCTTCATTTTTGAAGGGGAATGTTTTGGAGATGCCATTACATTTTTTATTTAATTTTTGTTATATTATACCTTGGACTCATCTTTTAATTTTGGTAAATTTTTTTTTTATTTACCGAAATTCAAACATTCATATTTTTGAAAAAACAAAAAACACCCTTCTGATAATTTCAGGATCTTTTCAGATCAGTCCAAGGTATTATATAAAAATATTTTTTGAAATTCAAAATTCTCCAAATTCATCATTTTTCAAAATTATTTTTCGGAATATATTTTTTTTCATAGCTCTAAGTATACTCTTTAAGATAAATTCAAAACGATTTTCCGTAACTATAATAGGTTCCAAGATATTTAAAAAATAAACTTGAAAGATTTGAAAAATTGTGAAATTTTGAATTTTTTATAACTTTCGAAAAAAAAAATTGTAATTTTTTTCCTTTGGTAGAACTTCGTTTTGTTAAAAACGAAAACTTCTGACCAAATTTCATCGAAATTTAAAGGGGTCGATTCCAACTCTCGGTCGATTTGACATGGAATGACCCATATATTATATATTAAATTTCATATACAGTATATTGAATGCCATATACACGTGTGCAGTAATATTCCAATAATTGTAGTAATATTCTCATATAAATTTAAATGTTCAGAGTTTATTCTCTTAATTTTGATTTCGAATACTTGTTATTGAAATTTAATATGCGAAAGAATATGAAATTTCAGTAACAAGCATATTAAATTTTATAACATTTTAATTAATACTTCCTGAAACTCTGTTAAAATATTTCTAAAATTTACATGAAATACAATGAGAAACATCGAGAGTCGATTGAAGATCTGATTTAAATAAAATTTATCTTCATTTTTTGGTTATGCAAAAATGACGACTTTTTTTCCATAGATTTTCATTGCATTTTGTTAAAACAAATAATTTTGAAAATCGACGATCTTCAATTAAAGAAGTTATTCTGGTCTAGAATTTTTGAAGATTTATTTTTTTTGCATATTCTCAAAGTTTAGACCTTGAAGGATATATCCTCGAAAGGAAATTTTTAAATTCCAATAATTGACGAAGTTATAGCTATTTCAATGACGCAGGAACTACGCCCGTCACGTCGGAGCGTAACTTTAAGGGGGTATTCTAGTCTCGAATTTTGAACAAATCTATATTTTTCCACATATTGTTAATGTTTGGGCCCTTAAGGATATATCGTCAAAAGGAAATTTTTAAATTCGAATAATTGACAGAATTAAAGCTATTTTAGTGACGCAACAATCGCGCTCGTCACGTCTGACTATACACGTTTTTTACTACTTAATTACTTTTCTCAACACGGCTGACATGATATCTCAAATTCTACCGAACCAATTTACTTTAAATTTTGTACTAATCTTCAATGTATAACTCTCTAGCGCTTTAGTATCGAAATTATTTTTTTTACTATTGCAAAGAAATTAAAAACTATGAAGAAGGGTCAAAAACGCTTTTTTCAACTACGCCCGTCACGTCTAACTAAACACGTTTTTACTACTTAACTACTTTTCTCAACACTTTCGCTTTAGTATCGAAATTATTTTTTTTACTATTGCAAAAAAATTAAACACTATGAAAAAGGGTCAAAAAACGCCTTTTTCAACTACACCCGTCACGTCTGACTATACACGTTTTTACTACTTAACTACTTTTCTCAACACAGCTAACACGATATCTCAAGTTCTTCCGAACCAATTTACTTTAAATTTTGTTCCAATCTTCAATGTGTAACTCTCTATCACTTTAGTATCGAAATTATTTTTTTTACTAGTGCAAAAAAATTAAAAACTATGAAAAAGGGTCAAAAAACGCCTTTTTCGACTACGCCCGTCACGTCTGACTATACACGTTTTTACTACTTAACTACTTTTCTCAACACGGCTGACCCGATATCTCAAGTTCTACTGAACCGATTTACTTTAAATTTTGTACCAATCTTCAATGTATAACTCTCTATCACTTTAGTATCGAAATTATTTTTTTTACTCTTGCAAAAAAATTAGAAACTATGAAAGAGGGTCAAAAAACGCCTTTTTCAACTACGCCCGTCACGTCTGACTATACACGTTTTTACTACTTAACTACTTTTCTCAACACGGCTGACACGATATCTCGAGTTCTACTGAACCGATTTACTTTAAATTTTGTACCAATCTTCAATTTATAACTCTCTATCGCTTTAGTATCGAAATTATTTTTTTTACTATTGCAAAAAAATTAAAAACTATGAAGAAGGGTCAAAAACGCTTTTTTCAACTACACCCGTCACGTCTGACTAAACACGTTTTTACTACTTAACTACTTTTCTCAACACGGCTGACACGATATCTCAAGTTCTACTGAACCGATTTACTTTAAATTTTGTATCAATCTTCAATGTATCACTCTCTATCGCTTTAGTATCGAAATTATTTTTTTTACTACTGCAAAAAAATTAAAAACTATGAAGAATGGTCAAAAACGCTTTTTTTAACTACGCCCGTCACGTCTGACTAAACACGTTTTTACTACTTAACTACTTTTCTCAACACGGCTGACACGATATCTCAAGTTCTACTGAACCGATTTACTTTAAATTTCGTACCAATCTTCAATGTATAACTCTCTATCGCCCCTATCACTTCAGTATCGAAATTATTTTTTTTACTATTGCAAAAAAATTAAAAACTATGAAAAAGGGTCAAAAAACGCCTTTTTTGTTCAGACAGCCGCCATTTTGCGAAATGTTTTTCCCGTTTTCTCTGAGGTAGGGGCTATAACGTCATTCTTACTAATTAAGAATCTTTTTTTAAATTTCGTATCGGATGACTAGGCAAGATTGCAATCGTGTCCCTTTTTTTAGCAAGCACACCCCTTTTTTTAGCTCGAACTTATAACTTATTTAATTTTCATTATTTTTTCTCAAATTTTTTTGATGTTCATTATCGAAATATTAACAAATGTTTTATAAAAAAAGAATGGTAACAATTTTTTTTACCACCTCAATCGCATTCATTGTAAACTTAAGGAATCCCGTTAGTTTCTAAATTTCAAATGGACCGAAACGGAAACAAATGGAGTTCGGTATAAATGTTCACCAACGCGGTCGTCTTTCAAAGTGATACTTGTCGATAAACAGCACGATCGGTAGTTTCGAAAAACGGCGGATGGAAAAAGCGGTCGGAAAAGTAACGAAGAATCGGGGAAAATGACTTTTCACGAGCGTTTGGCAAAAAACGTCGAGAAACACACATCGACACACACACACACACACACACAAAACGATTCAAAAGGACGAAGTAAAACGAGAGTATCCTGGACTTGGAAAATGGGACGACAGTTCTTAAAGCGAGGAGTGAGTTACGGAAGCTAAAACAATTACCAGCGTAACAGCTTCCGCGGGGCGAATGAGCCAAAGAGAGCTTGAGGAAGGGAGGAAGAGAAGAGTGGAAAATGGAATGTGAAAGAAAAGCCACAGTTTGTAGGCATTGAGACTCTGGTACTCGGTACAAGCGAAAAGGGTTCGAAAGAGGGGAAAGGGGGAAGGAAGAAGTGAAAAGAAACACGTGTATAGGTGAATCGGGAAATTATACGAGATATATACTATACAAATACATATATATGAGGCATTCCAGCTATAACCGAGCGGCCATTACCTCGACATTTTTTTTTCGTGTCGCCGATTTTTTTTCAGCTACTTTTCGACAAAAAAATAACATACGTATTTTTCAAAAAAAAATTATTTTTCATCCTCTTCCGTTTTAACATCTTTCGAAGTATAATTTTTGTTTTTTCGACAAGATGGTATCCTCCGATTGTTTTCAAATAAATTGACAAAAAAGTACATTCAAAACCGCATATTTTGATCGCTATCGCATCATGGAGAAATCATTTTTTGATTTTTGCTATGTGTATGAAACTTTGAAAAATGTGTTTTTATTCGTAAAAAAAGGAGTAAGTACATAGGTAACGTTGTCGATGCTATTGTTTATTAATACAGTTATAATATTTATGTACACATAAATAAAAAAATAAACAATTATTTTTCATCCTCTTCCGTTTTAACACCTTTCAAAGTACAGTTTTTTTTTTGACAAGAGTGTACCCTCCGATTTTTTTCTAATAAATTGACAAAAAAGTATATTTGAGACCGCATCTTTTGATCGCTATTCCATCATGGAGAAATCATTTTTGGATTTTTGCTATGTGTATGAAACTTTGAAAAATGTGTTTTTATTCGTAAAAAAGGAGTAAGTACACGTTGTGGATGCTATTATTTATTAATACAGTTACAATATTTGTGTGTACATAAATATGATTAAATTTTTGATTAAATTTATGATTAAATTTGATTACATTTTTTCGAAGAAACTAGGGCCCAAAACAAATATTTTCGTCATAGTTCGATAATGGGCCAAAAATAATTTCAATTTTTGTTTTAATTTTCTAATTGTGTTTGTATCATCCGCTTTATTTCAGGTCATCGAGGCTAAATTTCGAAAAATATTATCGTTTCATTCGCAAAACAAATAAAAAATCACATTTCACTAGAAAAAATTTTTTGTTATTGTTATTCTCACTACAAGAAACAATCAAAATAAGAAATTATAAAAAAATAAATTAAAATACAAAAAAAATAGTAATTGTTTTTGGCCCATTATCAAACTATGACGAAAATATCTGTTTTGGGCCCTAGTTTCTGTGAAAAAAATTTCATTAATTTAAAAAAGGCCTCTATTTACATTGCCCTCAATTTAATGATTTTTTAGCTCGAGCAGCCCATAAAAAATAAAATAAAAATTTATAAAAATTTGAGTCGATATTTTGGGCCAAACGAAACCCAAAATTCATTGGACATCAAAATCCGAGGGGATGAGGCTGATGACCGCGTGATTTGACGTAGAATGCCCCATATATAATGATAGGTGTATTTTAGTGTATAGAAATTAGTAACAAATCATTACTAATTTTCCTAATAAATTAGTGACGTAACATTTATAATTTTTCCAAAAAATGAGCAATTAACGATAAAATATTACTATTTTTTTCCAAGAATTAGTAATTAGCGAGAAAGATATTGCTAAATAATAAAAAAATCAATAATTTGTGAAGAAATGTTGTATTAATTTTGGAAAAAGTAATAAATAAAATAAAAATTACTAATGCATTTTTTAATAGGTACTGATTAAATATTCGTATTAATAATAACTTATGTGATATCGTATGATATTCGATACAATAAATTGTAATATGTGAAATATTCAAAAGATCTAGTTATTACAAAAAATAAAACAACTTTTTGAATAGAGTTGTTTGAGCTCATCACCATGATTCAATCCGTACACACAAGTACGTAAAAATACACAATACTTTTCTACAAATTACTGTTTTAAAAAAGAATTAATTAGTAATATTTTTTCGCTAATTACTAATTTTTTTTTTTAATTAGACATATTTTTTCGCTAACTACTAATTTTTTAGAAAAATTAGAAATATTTTGTCACTAATTACTAATTTTTTTGAAAAAATTAGAAATATTTTGTCACTAATTACTAATTTTTTCGAAAAATTAGAAATATTTTGTCGCTAATTACTAATTTTTTTGGAAACATTGGAAGTATTTTCTTACTAGCTACTAATTTTTTAGAAAAACCCGTGTAGAAATGTGATAGGGCAACCATTAGTTGATTCTTGCCCCTGATCCGCCCTGCCTGATCCGATTTTCCTGGCAGGGCCCTGACATGGAACTTAACGACCTGGTCCCTAGTTATAACATTGAAATAATCACTTATTACCAGTGCCCTGCATGATCAGAATATGAACAGTT
This sequence comes from Alloplasta piceator, assembly GCA_946863875.1. Lineage (NCBI taxonomy): Eukaryota > Metazoa > Arthropoda > Insecta > Hymenoptera > Ichneumonidae > Alloplasta > Alloplasta piceator. Next base: position 9,639,129 of record OX333081.1, on the reverse strand, counting down.
TCCGACGATGTTATTTTTACACTTTTAAGCAAAACATTTTTGTTTTATTACCCTGGCAGAGCTTTGATGTGAAAACTATTGGATTGCCCTGAGTATTTATTAAAATAAAATTATTTGTATATCGGCTTTCAGTAGTATAATAATAATAATAATAATAATAATAATAATAATAATAATAATAATAATAATAATAAATAACAATAATAGTAATAACAATAATAATAAATTAACAATCATTGCCTCGTTTATTATTACTATGACTATTATTATTATTATTATTATTATTATTATTATTATTATTATTATTATTATTATTATTTAATTATTATTTACATTATCGCTTTAATCCCGCGAGAATAACAAGCAATTGTGCGCCTGTCACAAGTTCGTTACGTAGGCAGAGGATTATTATTATTATCACCACGAACCACATCGCGTTAGTTCCGAGACTTGGCGCGAGATGTCGCAGGACAGCAACCGTTGAACTCCCATACTGATAATGTGTTCAGTATGCTTATATAGACGGGTGCGAGCACGGATGTTAGCAGAAGTCGGTGTCGAAAGAATCCATACCAGGAGTTCCTGCCATCTTATGTATATTGTACTTATTTATTTAATTCTCGTAGAGAATTTCCGTTCACTCGGAACCTAATATTCTCTTCGAGGATTGCCAAAAGAAAAGTGTACCCTAAGAAAGGGTTGCCTCGAAATAAATAATAAGATGCATACATTGAAAAAGGAGTACCTCGTAAAAACGAATTGTTCAAAAAGCGCTTCGGTGTATGATCGTGACCGTGATCAGGGCCTTTAAGGGCATGATTCTAAAAATCTTAGGGGCCTGATCAGGATCTGCTAGGGCCGGATCATATCGTCATAGGGGCCTGATCATGACCACCGGATCCGAAAATGGCCAGCCAGGTGTTACATGGCATAACAGGGCCTGTTAGGATGAGCGGATCATTTCCCTACATTAGTTAGGGAGGGCAAGTCAGGGGCAGAAGTTTTTCCCTACCAAAATTTCTACACGGGAATTAGTAATATTTTTGACTAATTATTATTTTTTCGAAAAAATAATTAATAAAATCAATATCGTTGACGAAAAAATCGATACTGCCGATCACTGGTTTTACCCCATGGGGGATCATTTTACCTCAAGCGGGAAATAAAAAGATATCTAAATTGTAATTTTGATCCGAAAACTTTGGGCGAACAATTCCCGAACCGAAAATATACTTTTTAGTATGATAAGGCTCAGCGTCCCTTTTCATTTTTGTTTAAATGTTGTATCGCTTCTCGCGTACAGCGTCTCTCGTTTTGGAGGGTTGAAAAAAAAAATGTAATTAAATCCCCTTAAAAGCAGGCAGTCATTAACGGAGTTTTGGACGTCGAAAGAGCTGCAGAATGGTGCTTGGTGCGAAATAGAAGAAAACTGACGAATAAAAGGAGAAAATGAGAGGAAAAGTAACGTGAAGAAGGTGAAAAGGAAAAAAAGAGCTCGAAGACGAAGAAGAGTGGACGAGAAGGGCTCGATCAAAGGTTTTCGTGAGTCAAGATCATGCTTCCGCCACTAAGATACAAGTTTTTTTTTCTTTTCTCACCCTTTTTTTCTTTTCTCATACTCGCCACAGATTTTCCTCTCATAGAGAGGGAAATTCCTTTGCGCGACACGAGCAATTCAAAGCGAAAGAATTCATCTTTCTTCAGGACCACTTTTTTGCTTCCTCATGAAAAAAAATTTGTAATAATGAAGAAAAAAGAAATTTTTGTATCAACGTAGGGAAGTGTGGGGCAAAGTGGACATTTAAGGAATTTAAGGATTTTCATCGGCAAGCAGACGATCTTTCAACTACTTTCATGTCTCAAAATTGATTCCCGATCCTAGTATCCCTGATTTCGAAAAAAAAAATTGGGGGCAAAATGGACACGCCTCCTCAGATGCAGAAAAATCTATACTCGGTGATTCTCGAAAGTAGAGCCACTCTAATCGACTATGCCCGAATAAAATATTAACTTAACAATATAAACAAAGAAATAAAGCCAATAAAACCGATCCTCGAATGAAATTTAAAAAAAAAACGAGGTAATTCTTCAGACGCACTTCGCTCTAATTTTGTCCATGTGGAAAAAGTACTATGAATTCACTTTGTTAGTGAATAAATCATGGTATTTTCACATATTTATCAACTTTTGAGTCGTGAAATTCGTTTCCCATTCTTGTTTTTTGAATTTTGTAGAAAAAAAAATTTGGGGGCAAAATGGACACGCCTTTTCAGATACAGAAAATTCTATACTCGGTGATTCTCGAAAATAGAGAAACTGCAATCGACTATGCTCGAATAAAATATTAACTTAATAATATAAACAAAGAAATAAAGCCAATAGAATCGTTCCTCGAATGAAATTAAAAAAAAAAGAGGTAAATCTTCAGATTCACTTTGCTCGAATTTTTTCCATGTGGAAAATGTACCCTGAATTCACTTTGCAAGTGAACAAACAAACAAACAAACAAACAAACAAATCATGATATTTTCACATATTCATCGACTTTACAGTCGTGAAATTCGTTTCTCATTGTTGTTTTTTGAATCTTGTAAAAAAAAATTTCCAAATTTCACGATTTCCGTGTTTTGTGCTTTTTATTTTGAATATATTATTCAACAGTGTATGAAACGTTACGAGAATTATGCAGATATAGTCTGAATTCGAAGTAATAATTTTATGAGCTTGACATTATTTTCAGTTTCAGCTCGTGTCCACTTTGCCCCCAAATTTGAAATTTTTCGCGTGTCCACTTTGCCCCCAGTGTCCACTTTGCCCCCCATTCCCCTATATATTTATATAATTTTCACGACTCGTTGAAATTTTTAGTTTTTCCAAAATATCGTTCAAAGATTCAAAATTGCACTAAATATTGCAAAAAAATTTTTAAAAACTCAAAAAATTTTCACTACATCGTGCTGAATTTCAAAAATTAATACCAGAATAAGTTCAAGAACCTTTTTTTTTTAACTTTTGAGAAATTTTTTTGTTCTGATATTTTAAAAATCCTCGGTTGACCTCGATCGAATCTCTAATTGCACTTATTTCGTTATTAAAAATTACTATAAAATATTTTCAAAAAAGGAATTTTCGCTTTAACCTGCTGAAGTCTTAAAATTAATGTCAAAGAAAGTTTGAGACCCTTTTCAAAAATATTTTGGGTGAAAAAAAATTTTCTCACGAATATGAGCTCAGATTCAAAGCAAATAGGGTAGAAAAAAACGACGTAAAATCTGCACAGCCATTTACGTAATCTGCACTGCGACCGTAATTCTCTTTTGAGAAATGAGAAAAATCAAGGAAGCTTTTCACGGGGCTTGTATAATTTGTTAAGGGAATGGAGAGAGAGAAAGAAAAAAAGGCGTTGAAAAATATAGCGCGCACTCGCACAATCACAAGTTTGAATGGGTTATTACAAGAAGGAAAAGGTTACCTTCGAGGTTTTTTCAAGCGTCGAGGCAGAAACGACGACATGACGAAAAGCATCCCAACAGTTTGTTACAACGACGATATATACGGTATATTTTCCGTTAAAGGAAAATTGAAGAAAAGATATATATTTTTCTTCAGCGAAAGAAAATGCTATTAATGTGTCTGTTGCACTTCACGAGATGCTTTGAGAAATTGAAATTGTACGAGACAAAAAAAAGGAAAACGAAATACAAAAGAGAAAAAGAGACAATGATCGATGAAAGAAGAAAACCCGGATTCCCCGAATGCCCCGAATTTGATGTAGAGTTGATCGGCAATGTTTCTTCACCAATTCTACTTTTTCGGAAAATTTTCGTTGCAAGAAAGAAAAATTGAGAAATAAAATAAAAAATTAAAATTAATAATTTTGGAAATGGAGAATCCCAATCGAGGTGGACACGTAAAACAAGAGTTCGTCATTTGTCATTCGATACTTTTTTTCAGGAACATCCGGAAAATAGATCTCACCAGCTGAATTTTCCAAATTTTTAAATGAAAATTTTGGAAAATATTTTTTAAATATTGCTCTTTTACACGCGTAAAATTTTGAATAGAATAACCCATATATTTGATTTAAAAAAAAAGATAATCATGCGGTTGTAACCTATGTAACCCATCACTATTTATATTTTTCATTTGTATTTTTTACCTCACTGCCCATCGATGAACTGGTGTGTTCCAGGTTCTCCAGAAGGTGTCAATATTGTTGGCGTTCCACCAGTCACTGTAGAAATTACGATCGGCAAAGTGGAGAAGTTCGCCCACAAGATTCAGTAACGAGTGAAAGGTCAGATAGAAGAAGCACAGCCACATGAGATGGTTAGGAATCTGCGAATCGAAAGTCATGAAGATACAATCAAAGAAGTCAATTAAGGAGGTATTCTGGTGTAGAATTTTCAAAAAATCATTTTTTTTTGCATATCCTTATAAAGTTTAGACCTTTAAGAATGTATCCTTGAAAAGAAATTTTTTAAGTTCTATAATTTACGGAGTTATAGCTATTTTAGTGACGTAGCAACTATGTCCGTCACGTGGGAGCGTAACTTTAAAAGAGTGTTCTGGTCTAGAATTTTGGAAATTTTTTTTTTTTTTGCATATTCTTAAAGTTTAGACTTTTGGGAATATGCCCTTAAAAGGAAAATTTTTAACTTCAATAATTTCAGGAGTTATAGCTATTTTAGTGACGCAGAAACTACGCCCGTCATGTCGGACTATTGACGTTTGTACTACTGAACTTCTTTTCTCAACACGGTTGACACGACATCTCAAGTTCCACTGAACCGATTTACTTTAGATTTTTAACCAATATTCAATATATAACTCTCTATCGCTCCTACTATTTTAGTATCGAAATTATTTTTTTTACTATTGCAAAAAAATCAAAAACTCCCATCATGTCGGAGTGTTACTTCAAAGGAGTATTCTGGTCGAGAATTTTGGGAAAATCTATTTTTTTTTCATACTCTTAAAGTTTAGACCTTTAAGAAAGTATCCTCGAAAAGAAATTTCTAGATTCCAATAATTTACGGAGTTATAGCTATTTTAGTGACGCAGCAACTACGCTCGTCACGTCTGACTATACACGTTTTTACTACTTAACTCCTTTTCTCAAGACGGCTGACACGGTATCTCAAGTTCTACTGAACCGATTCACTTTAAATTTTTTACCAATCTTCAATGTATAACTCTCTATCACCTCCATCACTTTAGTATCGAAATTATTTTTTTTTATTATTGCAAAAAAATTAAAAACTAAAAAAATTAAAAACTATCGTCATGTCGGAGTGTTACTTTATAGGAGTATTCTGGTCAAGAATTTTGAAAAAATCTATTTTTTTTCATATTCTTAAAGTTTAGGCCTTTAAGAATGTATCCTCGAAAAGAAATTTCTAGATTCCCATAACTTACGGAGTTATAGCTATTTTAGTGACGCAGCAACGGGACCCGTCATGTCGGACTATAGACGTTTTGTACTACTGAACTTCTTTTCTCAACACGGTTGACACGATATCTCAAGTTCTACTGAACCGATTCACTTTAAATTTTTTACCAATCTTCAATGTATAACTCTCTATCGCCCCTATCACTTTAGTATCGAAATTATTTTTTTTACTATCGCAAAAAAATTGAAAACTATGAAAAAAGGGTCAAAAACACCTTTTCTGTTCAGACAGCCGCCATTTTGTGAAATTTTATTTTTCCGTTTTCTCCGAGGTAGGAACTATAAAGACATTCTTACTGATTAAGAATCTTTTTTTGAATTCTGCATCGGAAGACTTGAAGGGTTGCAATCGTGACAGCCAGCAAATCCCTTTTTTAGCCTCAAATTTACCAGCTTATAACTTATTTAATTTTCATTTTTTTTCGCTTGAAATTTTTTTTGTTTATTGTCGAAATATTATTAAATATATTGAAACAAAAAAATGGTAAAATTTTTTTTATCGAGCTTGACTGGAAAAATGGCGAAATGACTCAAAATATCCCGAAAATTTTGAAATATCAAAAAAACCATAAAGCTCTTCCGCCAGAGGACACCAAAATAGAGTCTTTAAGGGCGCAAATGCAATAATGAATCGTCAAAAGAGTGGCGGACAGTTCTCCTTCGAGTTCCAGCAGAGAATTGAGAGCGAAGAAGAGAGAAAGAGAGAGAGTGAGAGAGTGAGAGAGAGGAGGGAGAGAGAGAGAGAGGCGAAAAAGGACACTGAAAACAAGCAAAGGAAGAGAGAAACCGGGATAAAATGGAGGGAGGTATCTGCAATGTAGAGGCAAAAAGGAAGAGGAGCGAAACATCCGGCGCGGAAAGGACTCGTTCGGGAGGAAGAGGATTGCCAAGAAGGGGGAAGGGGGAGGGTGGATTGCCCAGTGAAGTGAGATAGGAGAGAAGGAAGGTGAGTAAGATGCTGCCGGAAGTGGGAGAAGAAATGAGAGAGTGAATGATCGAGAGAGGGAGTGAAGATAGCCGCGAAAATATGCGAAAGAGTAAGAGAGAGAGAGAGAGAGCGAGAGAGAGAGGGGGGGGACGAAAATAGGGGTGGAGAAGCGCAGATGGAGGAGCGAGAGAGAAAGAACTGGGAAGCTTCCGCTCATCTTTCCCTTACGTTGAGAATTTGGAAGTTATTTCGTTTCAGTTTGCTCGCCTGCTCTGGCGGGATGCCTTTCACCTCATCTCTTTGCGCTTCCTCGCCTTTTCATCCCTCTCTCCTTTTCCACTGATCTCTATATCTCCACTTCCTTTCCCTCGACCGTATTTTCCTTTTTTTTTTTAAACCCCTCTTTTTATCTATCTGTTACTCCGCTTTAAAGCTCTCTCGTTTCAACCCCCCCCCCCTCTCTCTTTCTCTCTCTCTCTCTCTCTCTCTCTCTCTCCTTCTGCTGCTCCTTCTTCTTGAGTCTCGACAACGACGACGTAGAAGCATTTCCCATCCCCCAACGGAAGTCTCTTCAGTCATCTCTTTGCCGTGAGATACTCCCTCTTCAACTTCCCCTTCAACGAGAAGAGAGCTCGTTCCAAAGGACTTAATAATGTTTCAAAACACAAGGGTTGCGGTCAAGTCCTCCACGCCTCTCCCCTTGACCCTCAAAATGTATTTTCACAGTTGCATTACAATATTCACCCCTCGCGGGAATTCGCCACCCCCTGTGTCCCTCAAAACTACCCCTAAAATTCATGCATCGATCCTCGTGGGTTAAAGAGGGCAAAATTGCACGCTTGGTCAATAAGGACCACTTTCGGCAACTCAATCCATACTTTGAGGGGTAAATCGATTTTCGTACGTGTTTTGTGCTTTTTTCATTGGGTTTTCATTTTTTGGAACAAGATTAATTAATTCTCCAATTAAACAAATTTAATTTGGGAATTAATTGGCTTGAGAAATTAAAAAAAAAATCATTTAAAATGATTATTTCAATTTTAATTGTGAAACTTCGTTTGAAAATTCGTGAAAAATTTGCAGAATCAAGGTACTTTCTCTTTGTCTGAATCACGTCTCTCACGTTTCGAGTGAAATCGATTTTTCAATGCGGACGAAGCGCAGTGAAAAATGTCACGGTTTATTCACTCATGAATCCACGTCTCTCCTATATTTATAATGCCAAACCTAAAATATTACCTCCTCTGTACGTCGTGTCAAAGTCGCGCTTCATTTTTCGATTCAACTAAAACGTCTGCCGGTACCAATTTCCATTTTACATTTATCCCGAAGATACGAACACACCGGAATACATATTTCGTTCGATTTGTGCTGATAATGCAATATTCATAAATCCAATATGGTTCATCTGCTGCCTCACCCGCACGTCGGACGAATTTCACTGACATAAACTATATATGGGGCATTCCATACCGATTCGACCTGGGTCTGACCTTTCACCTCTACGATTTTGTCCGCAATTTTTTGTGGCCTTGGAGTCCCTCTGAAAAGCACTCAGGATTTTTTTCAGATTTTTTTGGAGTGATTTGGCTTAACTACAATTTTATAAGTAAATTACTTTTAGCCCAAATTTAAAAATCTAAAAAAAATCTCACAAGACCTGTTTTTTATATAAAAAATTTTAAGCGTTCAGCGAATGTGGGCCATGGTTTTTTTCTGTTTAGAAAAAGTTTTTTCGAAAAAAAAAAAAATAGCCGAAGAAACCTGAATGGTGTGGGCCCTTATTAAAACATTTTTTTGAACACCTTCAATTTATACAAAAATCTTTGGATAATGGCCCACTCAATTCAGGTTCCTTCTTGTACTTGAAAATATTTTTTTTTTAAAAAAGCTTATTATAAACAGAAGAAAATTCCTGCCCGCAGTGACTCAACCAATGCTTGAAATTTTTCATATAAAAAATAGGATTTCTGTGATTTTTTTTTTTAGATTTCTTAATTTAGGCTAAAAGTGATTTGTTTATAAAATTATAGTTGAGTCAAATCGCTCGTGAATGGTCATACCCAGGTCGAATAGGTGTGGAATGCCCCATATATATATTCGAGACACTCGTGCTAAGTTAATTTTGTCATAAAGAGGCGAGATTGATAGGCAAAATAGAAAGCTTAAACAGATGGAAATTATTTATAAATTTGTTTATGTTTATTTATAAATTTGTTTTGCTTTTAAAATTAATCAAAAATGTTTTTAAAGAAAATTCATGAAAATTTTGATTTTTTGAAAAAACTATTGGCAGATTCGTGTTCAGGGGGAAAAAATACATTGATATAATCCCCGCAAAAAAAAATTTAGCTTTTTCTTATTATTTGCCTTTTGGCCAAAATTCAATCGGTTCACTAGAATAGCTATAATTTATTTTCTAGATAGAATTGCGGCTTGGACACAAGTTCATTCTCTTTGTAATCGTTTAAGCTTCAAAACCTCGCTTGGTTCATCCGATTCCGATCATTTTTCGATTTTTGGCAGATTTTTAAAGTTGGACCATCGATTTTTGCAAATTTTTGCATACATATCCCTTTCCATTTTTTTCGACGTTTTTCAAAGTGCTCTCATTTCTATAAAAATTAAGTTATCGGAATGAACCAAACGCCATTCTCTGAGTTTAGTTACAGCCTTTAAGTACGAAAAAGAAATTTTGGAATCGGTCAAACCGAAGTAAAGTTATGAGCGCTTAAAATTTCGCTATTTCAAGATTTCCAAAAAGTAGCCTGAATATATTTTTTTATTCCTATCGTTTTTTAACCTTATTTTGATGGGAATTTTACTGATTGCAAATCAAGCAGAGTATTTTTTGAACAAAAATTTATTCATGAGAAAAAGCAAGAAAAATTAAAAAAATTTTTTTTTCAAAAATTCATAAAAATTTCGAGTTTTCCACAGATACTAATTAGTGTTTTATCGTAGTAGAGATGTATTTCAGGTAGAAAAATAAATGATAACGCTGAAAATGTTCCATCTACGATCTCTTGCATTAATAGAAATTCCGATGAACATTTCATTCGTTTTATTTCATTCGCAAACGTGAAAATTTCGTTTGCACATACACTAGCGATTTTAATAATACACTGAGAAAAAATTTTTGTTGAAAATTGAAAAATTTGTTTGACTCAACCAAATATTTGTTTCCGGACGATCAACGAGATCATTTTGGTAATTCAACAAAGATACAGTGGAAATTTTAGTTAAATCGGTTAAATCGTTGCTTGAATGGGTAAAGTTTCAGTTCCAATCAAATAAATATCTTTGTACCAAATAAATTGTGTGATTGAAAAAACAAATTGTCTTTTTGTTACAGCTACATTTATCAAGTTAAAATATACTAAAAATCAGCAAAATATTTCTTTACAGCAACTCAGCAACGTGTAAATTAGACTAAACTGTATCTGGAAATTGACCAAATAATTTCGTTCATAACTTATGGTTAACCAAATCCATTTGTTGAATTAATTATAGTTTCATTATTTCAAACAAATTAATATTGAATGAACTAAATTTTTTTCAACCAAATAGATTTAGTTGTTTCAACTGAACTTTTTTCTCAGTGCAGTTAAAAACAAAAAAGAGTGAAAAACCAACAGAGAAACAATGGTAAAACGAACTTACCGCAAGTTTGAGAAGACGCTCGGATGCTTTAGCGACGTCCATGTTCTGAAACGGGCGAGAGAAAATTTATTAATCCACAGAGTAAACGGCTTATTGTTGCTCGGGTTGAAAGGAAAAAAGAAGGAGAAAAGCAGGAGAAAATGTGGTCGACAATGAGGAAAAGCGGTGTAGAAACGTTGCGGAGAGCCAAACGGGTGTAAGAAAATTTGGTTGGTTCGAAGAATTCAAAAGTACAGTGAAGAGAAGGAGGAATGAGATCAGCTCAGAAGCGAGGAACGCGCCAAGTCCGCTTTACTCGGGACATTTGCATCTCTACCGGTTATAACTCTTCCAACGAGCATCTCAATTGCAGGAATAATATTCTCTAACTATTTAATGATGTTTTTATCAATTCCAAAAGTAATAACTTGTCTCCAAGTTCACTGGTCTTCTGGAGAGCAACTCTACCGGAAAAAAGTCAACATCATTCCAACCAGAGTTGCGAAATTTTTAATGAAAAAGTAATGCATTAACCATTACTTTTTTAATGGCTAATGAAATTAATTTCCATTAACCATTAAAATTTAATGGTTAATGGAAAATATTTTCATTAACCATTAAAATTTAATGTTTAATGGAAATTATTTTCATTAACCATTAAAATTTAATGGTTAATGGAAATTATTTTCATAAACCATTAACATTAAATGGTTAATGGAAATTATTTTCATTAACCATTAAAATGTAATGGTTAATGGCAATTATTTTCATTGACCATTAAAATTTATTAGAATGGAAATTATTTTCATTAACCATAAAAATTTAATGGTTAATGGATATTATTTTCATTAACCATTAAAATTTAATGGTTAATGGATATTAGTTTTATTAACCATTAAAATTATTTCCATTGACCATTAAATGTTGATGGTTAATGAAAATGCAATTGCATTAAAAAAAGTAATACATTATTTGCAACCCTGCCCATTACAATGTAATGTGTAATAGACAAAACTTTAATTGCAATTCTGGGAATGGGAAAATATAGATGAATAAATTATTGTAATTTTGCATTACATTTTATTGATTTGGGACTTAGATTTTTAGGTACCTTAAATTCTAAAAAGCATCTATATTATAATTCTAAAAATCTAAGTTCTAAGCAGGGTTGCAAGTAATGCATTACTTTTTGTAATGCATTTGCATCTTCATTAACCATTACATTTTAATGATTAATGGAAATTATTTCCATTAACCATTAAAATTCAATGGTTAATGGAAAATATTTCCATTAACCATTACATTTTTATTTATTTATTTATTCATTTATTTATTTTCTTTTATTCTTGAAAGTGCCAAAAGAAAATAGATAAATAAATAAATAAACAAATAAACAAATAAATAAATAAATAAATAAATAAATAAATAATTAAATAAGAACTTGCTTTAAAAAAAAAAAATCTTTTTTTTAAGCAAGGTCTTATTTACTTATTTATTTATTTATTTCTTTTTTTGGCACTTTCAAGAATAAAAGAAAATAAATAAATGAATAAATTAATAAATAATTTCCATTAATCACTAAAATTTAATGGTTAATGAAAATAATTTCCATTAATCATTAAAATTTAATGGTTAATGGAAATAATTTTCATTAGCCATTAAAAAAGTAATCGTTAATGCATTACTTTTTCATTAAAAATTTTGCAACCTTGGTCCTAAGTCAATAAAATGTAATGCAAAACTGCAATAATTTATTCATCTATATTTTTCCATTCCCAAAATTGCAATCAAAGTTTTGTCCATTACACATTACATTGCAATGGGTAATGGAAATTGTTTTTATTACACAATACATTGTAATGGGCAGGGTTGCAAATAATGCATTACTTTTTTTAACGTAATTGCATTTTCATTAACCATTAAATTTTAATGGTTAATGAAAACTATTTCCATTAACCATTAAAGTATTTCCATTAACCATTAAATTTTAATGGTTAATGAAAATTATTTCCATTAACCATTAAAGTATTTCCATTAACCATTAAATTTTAATGGTTAATGAAAATAATTCCCATCAAACATTAAATTTTACTGGTCAATGAAAATTATTTCCAATAATTATTAAATATTAATGGTTAATGAAAATGCAAATGCATTAAAAAAAAGTAATGCATTATTTGCAATCCCGATTCCAACTGTACCGAAAAAAATTCACACGAAACTTCCTCTATAAATTCAAACTATTCAGACTATTCCCAGATTCCAAACGCATTGGTTTTTCAATTGATTTAAATAATTTTGAATAATTTAAGTTTTTAAAAAACGTTCAAAGATCAACGATATAAAAATGAAAAAAGGGTGCGAATTCCAAATGCCCACAACGCTTCCCCGTAATTACTTCAAGCTTTTTCAATTTTCCCGTGCAATTTGAACATTTTTCTCCGTTAGTAAAAATTCTTAAGGGTTGTAAGTGACTCGGGTGGAATGCCGTATTCCGGTAGAGATTTCAGTGGATAAAGTAATTGCCGTGGAAAAGTGTGGCGTTCAAAGTTGGGGGCGACCATCGCGCGATGATGGGGGCGAGAACAAGGAAAAGGGGATGAAACGGCGTCGTTTGTGAGAGAAAGAAAGTTTATTTTGAGGAGAACAAATGAAAGTGAGTAGACCGCTCGTGATGTGCAAAACATCGCTCGGAAGATACAAATGGAACTTTGTAATTGGACAGAACGTACTTTTGAACTTGCACGACAAAGGAAGTTGCCAAGCGCGAAGATGATGATGACGAGGGGGGAGGTTTTGGGGCGAGGGACGAAGAAGGGGATGGAAAAACATCCCTTAGCCTCGGGGGTGTAACACACCCCCTGTTTCTTGTGGCCGAGAGTGGAGACGAAAAAATATGTTTCTCATGAGAAGCGTCGCGACGCCGTCGAAGGAAGAGAGAAAAGATGGCGGCGAGAAGGAAAATATAGCGCGTTTGCAGAGGGCGCGCTGATACAGACACGGAAAATGGAGGGCATCAGCCGCGTGGGAAAATGCACGCGTTGCGTTACGTGAAAAAGGAATCGCGGGAGGATTAAACTGCGAAGGAGACAACGAGGAGGAGAGAGATGGAGGAAGGGCAAAAAAGGGGGGGGGGGAGAATGAAGTGAGAATGAATGGTGAGGGATGAGAAAAGCGCGCTCTGTGATGCTCGACGAGAGAGAATTTTCATCCCCTGTGCTCGTTGGTCCGCAGAGATGAGCCGAACAATACGAAGAGAGAGAGGGAGGGAGGGAGAGATAAAGAGAGGGAGAGAGCGAGGGAGGGAGGGGGGAGGGGGAGGGGGAGGGAGGGGACGAACAAAAGGATGGAGAACACTTTTTTTCGAGGCTCTTCACCCGTTAACCTTTAACCTCCGGGGAACGCGTCTTTTTTCACCCCTTTTGCGCTGTGGCGCTTTCGTTGAAACTGGAGGTACGTTATGGACTCGGTCTCTTCCGGAACATTTTTTGCCTCCGCCAAAAACGCGATATACACTAGTGGAAAAAATTAAAGGATCGAAAAAATTTTCCCAAATTTTTAGTGGTTTTTAACAATGCTGTATCTCAGTTAAAAATTGTCGTATCGAGGTCTTAAAAAAAGCATTTTGAAGCTTGAAGTTTCTAGTTTTCAGATCTTTCAGCAAAAAAAAATTCGAAGCTACAGGTTTCACGCAATTGTCAGAAGTACCAAGAAAAAAAAATTTGGCAAATTTGCATCGCTTTTGTTTTGGCTGTAATTTTTGGGGAAAAATTCTTTTAGCTGAAACATTATAAGGACCGGATAGCTTGTTTATTTAGCTTCAATTTGCTTTTTTTGAGACCTCGCTGCGATCATTTTTCGCTGAGATATCGAGCTTTTACGAAAAAAGACACTTTTCTGTTTGACCATTGATATCTCAGCAACCAATGATCGCACAGAAATCAGAAGGGGCGTTTCACAAACTTGAATCAATGCTCTACAAGAATTGTCGATGGTTTTTTGAAAAAAAAAATGTTTTCCATCCTTGCCATGAATTTGAAAAAACAGGAGAAAAAGGGCTATTTATGGTTTTTTAGAAAATCAACGGCAAAATTAAAAATATTGACAAAACGATTAATGTTGAGCATGACTTTTACAGCTCAATGTACCCACAAAATCCCTGTAAAGTTTCAATTTGATCTATCGAACGGTGTTTTTGTTTCAAGCAATCAAATTTTTGAAAAAAATTAAAGGATCATGTTTATTGCCCCTTTACACTTCAAAATCATTATGAAAATATAAAAAAGAATTTTATTTCGAGTATTTCCGCCATTTTTATCGCAAACAGCGTTTAAATTTTGGTTTTATTTTTTTTATATAACACCTTGTACTGATATTGAAAGATCCTGAAATTTTCAGAATTGTATTCTTTTTTGTTTAAAAAATATGAATTTTTGAATTTTGGTAAAACTTTTTTTTTTACCTCTAAGTTGAGTGAAGTTGATCAATCATGTAATTTTGACTGCTCAAAATTACAAAATTACATAATTGTTCAACTTAAAAAAATGCATATTTTTTAAACAAAAAAAAACACCTTTCTGAAAATTTCAGGATTTTTTCAAATCAGTACAGTATTTTAAAAAATTGAACACAAAATTTGATGTTAATTGTGCATTTTCACGATTTAAAAAAATTCAAAATTCTCCAAATTCATCATTTTTCAAAAAATTTTGTCGGACTATTTTTTTTTTCGTAGCCCCAAGTATACTTTAAGACGAAACAAACGATTTTTCATAACTATCATAGTTTTTAAGATATTTAGAAAAAAAAAATTGAAAAATGGTCAAATTTTGAATTTTGCATAACTTTTGAAAAAAAACAAATAACAATTTTTTTTCCTCGGTGGAACTTGGTTTTATGATGAAACAAAACTTTTGACTGAATTTCATGGAAATTGAAAGTGGTCGATTCCAACTCTCGGTCGATTTGACACGGAATGATCCGAGTGCCAGAATTTACGAGACGTACCCGAAAACTTGGAAAGTACTTGATACTGGTACTTGATTTTTCAAGTACTTGTACTTCAAGTACTCGTCTTGACGAGTACTTGCAAGTAACAAGTACTTTGTACTTCAAGTACTTCAAGTACTTACGGTACTTTGTGCTCGATACTTCAAGTACCTACGGTACTGTGTACTAGATACTTGAAGTACTTTCAAGTACCTACGGTACTTTGTACTTAAAGTACTTTCAGGTACCTACGGTACTTTGTACTTAAAGTACTTTCAAGTACCTACGGTACTGTGTACTTGATACTTGATACTTCAAGTACCTACGGTACTGTGTACTTGATACTTGATACTTCAAGTACCTACGGTACTTTGTACTTGATACTTGAAGTACTTTCAAGTACCTACGGTACTTTGTACTTGATACTTGAAGTACTTTCAAGTACCTACGGTACTTTGTACTTGATACTTGAAGTACTTTCAAGTACTTTGCCCAACTCTGCTTTCAATTATTTTTTCAATTTCCTTCAACTTTCAATTACAAAGGTCACCAGATGATTCAGTTCATATTAAATCTATTTCAAAATGTCCCGTACTTCCATGTGCGCAACTTTTTTTTTCACCGAAAGAAAACACGAAAGCTGGAGACAGCTGCTTGAGGCACGTCTGGAATACCTGAAGTCTTTGTAAACTCGCTCGCAAACATCGTCCCTTTCTCACTCTCTGCCTCTAGCCCTCCATCTCTCTTTCTCTCTCTCTCTCTCTCTCAGCAGCTGGAATTTTCTCTTTTTTATGTCCAGAAGACAAAAAAAAAACAATCACATCGCGACGGGAAATATCCTTTCCATCTGATACCCCCCAGGGGCTGTTTGTACTTTGAGCCCTTAAGGACAGATATATGTATATCGCGTTAGGTGAGATGAGGGAACTGAGGAATGAAGGAATAAAGAAGAAGAAGAAAAAAGGAACAAAAGAAAATAACATAGTTGGAAAACATTTGGAGCGTTCGGGACAAGCTTGAGGGGGTTGGGGGTGGGGGGTGGGGCGGGATGAGTTGAAGAAGTAAAAAGTGAGGGTACGCGTTGTATTTCTTTTCGTATTTTACTCTCGAAGTTAGCTTTGTGCAAACAATTTTCGTTTTTTTTTTCTTCTCCCTCAACTTCTCCACCTTTCTCGTTAAAACGTCCTCGAGATCGTGGAATTTCGTCTGTTTCCCGTTCTTTTTTTCGTGTATTTTGGACCTCATTTCATTCTCCCCTCTCTCTCTCTCTCTCCTTGAGAAAAACGTCGAGGACAGAGATCATCAAGGAATAGCTGCAGCTAATAGGCCAAGAAGATTGAACAGCAGGTCACAGGGATGCAAAAATAATGTCGAGCAAATGGGGTGAAGTTTTTTATTTTCCCCTTTTTCTCATCGAGCATTATATGAAGCATTCCACACCAAGTGAGCCACTAAAAAATCATGTGACCTTGAAATATTATGAAACATTTTTTTAAAGGTTATTCGAGTGTCAAAGTCAAGCAGGATTTTTTTCAGATTTTTTAATCTGATTTTACCTCCTCAATTTGGATGCGAATGTTGTTTATTTTTTTTCCTTTCAATTTACATGCGAAGCGATCCATTGCACAAAAAAAATACCTCTGCATAAAACTTAGATTTTCGAATATACTTTATAATCTCATCTATTTTGAAGCTGTCCAAAATGAAAAATACACGAAAAGGATTCTGGACAGCTTAAAAAAAGTAGTGATTAAAATAGTATATTACGATACTAGTGCGATGAAACTTTTGACGAGTGTGAGTTTGCAGCATGAGCCGAAGGCGAATGTTGCAATCGCACGAGTTGAGAAAAAGTTTCTCGCACTAGTTTCGTACGAAATTTTATTGTACGAGTGCGCAAAGTACCAGTTTGAGCACGCGCAGCGTGCGCAAAGTGGCACTTTGCGCACGGAGTGCAATAAAGTATATTGGAAAACCTGAATTTTATGTGCAGGTGTTTTTCTTGTGCAATGGATCGTTTCGCATGTAACTTGAATCGAAAAAAAAAAAAATAACAACATTCGTATCCAAATTGAGGGTGTAAAAACAGATTCAAAAATCTGAAAAAAAATCCTGCTTGCTTTTGACACTCGAATAACGTTTAAAAAAATGTTTCATAATATTTCGAAATCACACAATTTTTTAGTGGCCCACTTGGTGTAGAATGCTTCATATATATGTTAGATCTCGCCAAGTTCTTGCATGTGTTTTCTTTGACCTTTTCATACGCCCTTCTTTGACCCCGCATTTTTTTCATCCCCCTCCTGATCGTTACACTCTTAACCCCGTATGACGAGATTACACGAGAGTCTAGACCCCAAAGGCGCAAAGAGAATTATCGTCGGAGGTGTTAAAGCATTCATTTTTTTCTCGCTCGAACGGCCGACATCGATCGAGTATCGATCCTCAAGAAGCCCCAGAAAGCCACGGCAAAGTGTAGGCGACGCATGTCAGGGGATGATTGCAAGTGGTCTCGGACTTTCATCGATTTTGGCGTCATTTTGGACGATTTTGAAAATTCAAAAAAACGTATTTGAGTAAATTGAATTATCTATGGAATGAGACTAGTTGGATCAAAATCGGTCGAGATTTGGCCGAGTCAGCGTCGATGAGGTCAAGTGACGCACGTTAGGAGATGATTGCAAGCGCTCTGGGACTTTCATCGATTTTGGCGGCATTTTGGCCGATTTTGAAAATTCAAAAAAACGTGTTCGAGTAAATTGAATTATCTATGGAATGAGACTAGTTGGATCAAAATCGGTCGAGATTTGGCCGAGTCAGCGTCGATGAAGTCAAGTGACGCACGTTAGGAGATGATTGCAAGCGCTCTGGGACTTTCATCGATTTTGGCGGCATTTTGGCCGATTTTGAAAATTCAAAAAAACATGTTCGAGTACATTGAACTATCTATGGAATGAGACTAGTTGGATCAAAATCGATTAAGAATTGGTCGAGTTAGAGTCGATGAAGTCAGGTGACGCACGTTAAGGGATGATTACAAGTGGTCTCGGACTTTCATCGATTTTGGCGTCATTTTGGACGATTTTGAAAATTCAAAAAAGTATATTTGAGTAAATTAAATTGTCTATGGAATGAGACTAGTTGGATCAAAATCGGTGAAGATTTGGCCGAGTTAGAGTCGATGAAGTCAGGTGACGCACGTTAGGGTATGATTACAAGCGGTCTAAGAGTTTCATCGATTTTGGCGGCATTTTGGCTGATTTTGAAAATTCAAAAAAACCTGTTCGAGTACATTGACTTATCTATGGAATGAGACTAGTTGGATCAAAATCGTTTGAGTATTGGCCGAGTTAGAGTCGATGAAGTCAGGAGGCAGAAAAACGATTCAGTCGTCAATTCTGTGATCGCTAATTTCATTTTTTTTTAAATTTGACTCCACGAAAAATTGCCTTCCATCGAGTCTGTGGGTATCAGAGATTGGCGAATATTTATTCATTTGATATATTACAATTACAGCCGTGTCTTCCTTACATAGCTGTCAGAATTGCTTTTTTTCGTGAATTCATTGCAGAACTCTGCCGTTGAAAGGTCGTGGAAGAGAGTGCTCTCGCAAGCCGTGGCAAAGATAAATAAAATTAAAAGGCACTCAGAGTTCCTCGGGGTACGAGGTGAAGAGACTTTGAGAATTCTTCGGCAGCATCACGACTCGTAAGAGGAGAATAGAAGGGGTGGAAGGGGGATGAAAATAAAATGAGGAGGGAGAGAAATAGATGGAAGGTTTCAAGCTGTGAGATAGGCTGTGCATAACCAGCAGTCGCCTGCATCTTTACTCAAGAATTATATGACGAAAAAATTGAAAAACGCGAACGGGGAGAGGTAACTTTGAGTTCCTTCCGTTCGTCGTTCCGCACGACAAAGTTATCCATCTCGATGCCTTGAATTCACAACTCGAATTAATGTTCTTGGTGTTTACTTTATTTAGTACGAAAATGGAATAATGCAGAGTTATGAATTCAAGAGCTATTTTCATGAACATTTGGGAATTAAGGAGCAATTGGCCCTGCAAATTCATTAGAGTTATCTTTTTTTAACCTACCAACGACGCCATTTTGTACCTTAAACACAAATGAAAAATATTTTTGCACGCCACAATTATAGACTAAAATCTCGAAACTTTATTTTCATTCATTCTTTGGTAATCAGAAAAATAATTCCCAAAAAAGCTTCGTTTTTATCTGGGTAGTTCAACCCCTAAGATTCGTTGCATTTCAACTTTACTCCAGTGACAAAAGTAATGAGAAATTCAAAAAATAACTACACCCAATTTATCTTCGATCATGAAAAATGTGGAATATTACTATTTTTTTAAAATATTTTCAAACAAAAAAATTTTCATTTTTACTACTTATTTTTTATTATTTATTGATTTTTATTTATTTCATATTCCTATTGACTTTTACTATTTTCAGACAATTTTTTATTTTTAGTCATTTTTTTGACGTGATGAAATGATGGGAAAAAAATTATGTCCCTCGTCGGAGCAGTGAAAAAAAATTGTTTTCGCGACGAAATAAATCGGCGCGAAAAGCGTGCGAATGACAATCGGAGAGCTATCAACTACGACCTTGTCGCTGGAAATTATGTTTTCCTCGCCTTTTTATTTTATTTTTTTACCATTCATGAAACACGAGTAACAGTGTCGAAATACCAGGTGAAATAAAAAATTAATAAAGGGAATCGAGGTACAGAAAGAAAATGACAAAAGGAGAAAAATGTAGAGAGAAAGAAATAACTCGACGATGGTAAATCGATGAAAAATATTTTACAAGATTTTTTTTCATTAGTTCTCAATATTTTTCCTTCACACACAACTCTTCATTTTTATACCGCTTAATTCTTCTTGAGATTTTAATTTTCCAAAATCTTGCACGTGATTTAGTAGCAGCGAGGATATATTTAATTAATTAATTTATATTTATTTATATTTAATTTTTTAATTTATTTGAATTTTTAAATTTTAAATTTTTTAATTTTTTTTAGCCGCCCTTAATCATAATTTCATTCATACAATTAAATACAATTAAAACATTCAAGTCTATTTTTTCATCCCTTATTTTTTTTCAATTCTTTTTTCTTGCAAATAGAAATTTGATCCGGCTAGCCTAATAACGGATAAGGTCCTGATCCAGTATCGGTAAGGTTAGCCTGATCAGGATAGCCTAATCACGCACAGATCCCAGCCGGATCGTATTTTGGTATGACATCGATTGCCAGGCTAGCCTTACATTATCCATATCAAGGACAGATCAGGTGGTGCTAAGGACCGGCAAAAAAACCTGAGCATAAATTTGTTCCGGCTAGCCTATAATAACGGATAAGGACTTGATCAGGCATCAGTAAGGATAGCCTGATCAGGATAGCCTGATCACGCACAGATCCCAGCCGGATCATATTTTGGTATGACACAGATTGCGAGGCTAGGCTTACATTATCCATGTCAGGGACAGATCAGGTGGTGCTAAGGACCGGCAAAAAAACCCAAACAGAAATTTGATCCGGCTAGCCTATAATAACGAATAAGGACCTGATCAGGCATCAGTAAGGATAGCCTGATCAGGATAGCCTGATTTCGCACAGATCCCAGCCGGATGATATTTCGGTATGATATAGGTCAGGCTAGCCTTAGTACATTATCCATGTCAGGGACAGATCAGGTGGTGCTAAGGACCGGCAAAAAACCCAAGCAGAAATTTGATCCGGCTAGCCTATAATAACGAATAAGGACCTGATCAAGCATCAGTAAGGATAGCCTGATCAGGATATCCTGATCACGCACAGATCCCAGCCGGATCATATTTTGCCATGGCACAGATTGCGAGGCTAGCCTTACATTATCCATGCCAGGGACAGATCAGGTGGTGCTAAGGACCGGCAAAAAAACCCAAGCAGAAATTTGATCCGGCTAGCCTATAATAACGAATAAGGACCTGATCAGGCATCAGTAAGGATAGCCTGATCGGGATAGCCTGATCTCGCACAGATCCCAGCTGGATCATATTTCGGTATGATATAGATCAGGCTAGCCTCACATTATCCATGTCAGGGACAGATCAGGTGGTGCTAAGTACCGGCAAAAAAAACTTCGGTCCGAATCATGTGGATATTTCCCCGATCCGGGACGGAGCAGGAGTGTCAGTTCCGAGACTCGCCGCGAGATGTCGCAGTACGGCGGACGCTCGCTCCCATACGGATGATGTAAATAGTATGCTTATATATGGGACCACGAGCATGAAAATTTACTTCTCTACCGCGAGGAATAAAACCTCGCGAGAAGCCCTATTACGAAAAGTCCTTTGCTGACTTTCGATAAAATGAATTCGATAAAAAAATTCATTGGAGAAATATAATCTTGTTTTTGTTTTTGCCTTTGTCGTCGTCTCTACTATTCGCATGAGACTTTAAGGGGGATTATACTGGGGAACGTATTTTCACATACCACCACGAAAAGGGGAAACTCGAGGAGGTTAAGCAAAGAGAGAGAGAGAGAGAGAGGAAGAAAGAGAGAGAGAACGTTTCTCGCCCGTCAACCTGTACCGCGTGCGATAAGCCAACTTCCATCCAGCTTATTCGCTTCCTTCCTCCCTTCTTCTCTCTCTCTCTCTCTCTCTCGCCCATCCACCCTTCTTCATTTCTACTCTTCGACGGGTTCTGTCGTTCATAATCTACCGGCTGTATTCCGCTTTCGCGTCTTTCCGCCTCCCTTCGATCGTCCGATTAGCACGTTCAGGTGTGCACTACCCCGAACGCGTTTGACTTGCTTCGCGAGAAACTACCCCTTGAATACAGGGGATGAGAGAGGAGGGGAGAGGGAAAGAGGGCGAAGGAGAGAGAGAGAGAGAGGAAGAGAGGAAGAATACTTGAAGCAGGAGCAGAGAATTTCGGTGTTCTCGGTGTCGGAACTTCGACGTCGACGACGGTTAAGGGATGCAAAAGGGTGGAGAAGTCGGTCTCGGAGGTTCCTCCGCATATTTGAGCACTTTGGTGACGATGAATCGTCGTTAAAGCCCGTAGCGCATGTATTCAGTTGCACGTACTTCGTACTCTCTTGACGAGTTTGAACAAGGTTATTTCTCAACCCCTTTACCGATCATCCCCGAAAATAAGGACCTCTATTTACGAGGTACTTCGTATCGCGAATATTAGCCATTTATGGGGTGCGTGGAAAACCACCCCCGTTACGGTAAACATCGTATTGCGATATTCGTTATTTTGAAAAAGTGGGACTAATAATTTCAAAATGGATCCCGTTATAATTTGGGGTGTAAAATTTTCATTTGTCTGACATTATCCTTGCATGCGTTGATAAAGTGATAATGCGGAAAATTTAAAGGTCGAAAAATGGGTCTCTGATATTTTTATAATTGATAAAATTTTTATTTTTTTTATTTTATGAGACCTTCTGATGTCGTCTTACGTCTGATTTCGTGAATGATTATTTTCGAAGAAAAGAAAAATATTAAATATTAAATAGGGGTTGTTTCCACCCCTTAAAAAAAATACGTTTCTTTTTTTTTGTTAAATATTGAGAATTCTTTTTTCTCGTGCTTTGAAGTTTGAATCGGATTTTTTGCGGTGCAATGCGAAGGGGATGATTATCGGAACGTCATCCAAAAATTGAATATTTTTTTAACGGTCAAATGTAAATTTTAAAAAATTCAAAAATGTTCGAAGGTTTTGAAAAAAAATATTGGTATGCAAACAAAGTGCAAATTTCATATTATTTTTTAATATTCATCCCCTCCTACAAATTTCATCTTAATACTCTGAGAAAGACTAAGATTCGAAATTTTTTCTTCGCAACTTTTTCAAGGGGTAAAAATCACCCTCATCCCGTAGTAAAAAACTCCATTCGTCGCCATTGAAAAATCCCCATTCATTCCCCTTTGCCAAAATAACCAATGGAGATGAATGCCGAATTGCCTAAGGGGATTTACGCCATTGAATTCCCCATTTGAAACGGAATGGGGATTATCTAATGGGGATTCAATGGAGACAATCCCCTTAGGCAATTCGGCATTCATCCCCATCGGTTATTTTGGCAATGGGGAATGAATGAGGATTTTTCAATGGCGATGAATGGAGTTTTTACTATACGAAAGAATCTCCATTGCTGTTCGCCACTCATTCCCCATTGCCCACAAAAAAAAAATTGGGAAAATTTTTTTTTCATCGGTTCTATACGTTTCGGTCATAATTACGTTGACTTGAAATTTCGCTATTTTCAGGTTTTTGAAAATAGGCCCAAAATTGAGCAAAACAGTTTTTTATCGAAATTAATGAAAATTTTGATTTTTTGAAAAAAGTATTGATAGATTCGTGTTTAGGGGGCAAAAATACATCGATATGAGGCCCGAAAAACAAAAATAATTTTTTTTTTTTTTTTTGCATTTTGGCCAAAATTCAATCGGTTCACTAAAATGGCTGCAATTTATTTTCTAGATAGAATTGCGGCTTGAGCATGAGCTCATTCTCTTCGTAATCGTTCACGCTTCAAAATCCCGTTTGTTTCATCCCATTACGACCGTTTTTCGATTTTTGGCAGATTTTTAAAGTTCAACAATAGATTTTTGTAAATTTTTTAAGGTATACCCCTTTCCATTTTTTTCGGCGATTTTCAAACTGCTCTCATTTCTACAAAAAATTAGTTATCGGGATGAACTTAACGGCATTCTCTAAGTTTGGTCACAAGCTTTGCGTACGAAAAACAAATTTTGAAATCGGTTGAACCAAAGTGAAGTTATGAGCACTTGAAATTTCGCTATTTTCAGGTTTTTTAAAATAGGCCCAAAATTGAGCAAAACAGTTTTTTATCGAAATTCATGAAAATTTTGATTTTTTGAAAAAACTATTGATAGATTCATGTTAAGGGGGCAAAAATACATCGATATGAGGCCCGAAAAACAAAAATATTTTCTAGATAGAATTGCGGCTTGAGCAAGAGCTTATAAAAATTTTTTTTCATCGGTTCTATACTTTTTGGTCATAATTACGTCGATTCCTGAAAAAAAAAAATTCGATACGCCCTTATGGCAGCTGTAACGCGATATATATTATTACATTTAATAGAAATTATTGAAGCTCAGAATTGAGAAAATAGATTGTAAGTGTATTCAGATGACGATTGATAATGAAAGTATATACGTTTCTCCTCTCACAAATCGGGTTGAGAAGGACTGATAAAATTATGTGTATATGTTAAAAATAAACGGTTTTAAAAATCATTTATCCCAAACGTACGCGTACTTGATGAGCAGTTTATAATACATTTTTTAAAAATTACTTTCGAATAATTTCCGAGCTTATGCTAATATTAATTGACCATCGATATAATCATCAGCATTTATTACAATTGAAGAAAATATTTGGTTCATATATGAGAATCAGCGACATCTACTCTTACTTGACTTTATTAATTCACCGCCGTTTGAGAAATATCGCATTCGGAAAAATTCTCATCGATCGATGGGTTCAATTGTTCAGCATTGAACCTCGAATATGGATTGCAACATCGTTAACGAATGCTGCTCATCATTCGATCAGTCATCAATGAAGTGACATTATTGATAAATGTTGATCATTGTATAATTCGTAGTTACTTATTATTCAATGGGTATCCTTGGTAAATGCTGATCTTTCAGTTCATCCGCATTGACTTTCCAATGGACATCATTGGGTAAAGCGGATCATTTCGTTCATCAGCATTTACCATCTCATGGACACCATTGGGCAATGCTGATCGCTCGATACATCCGCATTGGCTTTCCAATGAGCATCATTGAGTAATGATGATCATTCGATTCATCCGCATTTGATGTTCAATGGATACCCATTCACTGATCAATGGTCAGCCCTGTACGCCATTGACAAATGCGGAAATCTCAATGGGTCCCCATTCATTGTCCAATGGAGTCGTATGAGGACCATTGGTTGCCATTGGCGATTCAATGGAGTTTTTTACTACGGGATACGAGAACGAAAATTGTTCTCTGACAATTTGCACTAGGGATGTTCGATTCTGATTCGATTCTTGAAAAGATCGATTCTTCGATTAAAAAAATCGATCTTTTGAATCGATTCTTTCCTTTTCGATCTTTGGGTGAATCGATTCTTGACTTTAGAAATCGAAAATTCGATTATTTATTAAATTTATTATCTATTAAGGATTGGCAATTGAATGAAGATTCACAAAAGTCTATGAAACATCAACGTCAAGGTTAAAAAGAAAAAAAGTATGTGGAAATGTGAAAACGTCAGAAAAAGAGTCAAAAAAATAAAAAGTTAAAATATCGAAAACATGATTGAACCAAAAAAAATAATTGAAAGTAAAAATATATAT
The DNA here is from genome assembly GCA_946863875.1 of Alloplasta piceator. Classification (NCBI taxonomy): domain Eukaryota; kingdom Metazoa; phylum Arthropoda; class Insecta; order Hymenoptera; family Ichneumonidae; genus Alloplasta; species Alloplasta piceator. The sequence continues at coordinate 9,613,722 of OX333081.1, read as the reverse complement.
AAAATATCGTAAAACAATAGAAAATTATGTACCAGAAAAAAAATCTGAATTGTTAAATGAAATCAAATTCTGTTTAATCAGAATGAAAACTGCTTTATATTTGTCTTTTTTCATTCGTCATTTTGTATTGAAACTAAATTAATCCAATTTAATCATTTTTCATATAGCAAAAGCTTAATAAACACTTACGTCAGCTTTGATTCGCAATTAATCTTTTTTACGTTTTTTAAAAATCGATTCTTACGAAATCGATTCTTCGCATTCGATTTTTCATGAAAATCGATTTTCTTAATTCAATTCAAAGTCGATTACAGAATCGATTCTCTGCAAAAAATCGAAAATCCCTAATCTGCACCTTTTTATGCTGATAAAAATCTACAATTTTTTTTTTTTACAAAATCAATAAAACGCAGATTTAATTAAGGAATTATGGAAAAAATTTCTATCTGTAAAGCCTCAAATTTGACAATCAATACGAAATTCCTCTCAAAACAACAAAAAATTATCCGGGAATTATACAAAACTCACAATCTTGTCCCCGAATAATTGATAAATCTGTACATGCATAAAATATGTCGTCAATTTTATAATTCAATTAATAAATTCTTTTCGATTGATAAATTATTTTTTAAACTAAAAAAAAACCTGTTGTTTCAACGATTTATACGCCATTTCGAGTTATCGTAACGAACGAGCGTCGGGGGAAAAGCCAGATCGTAAATTTATTCACCATGAAAGCCACCCCTTAATAAAAGGGGGTTTAATTCTGTTACGAAGGATGCATCGAGTGATGCACGAAACTCGTCGTTTCGCGAAACTTTCGGTATATTCACGATTAAACCGACCCCCTGTTCACCCCTTTTTGGGTTGAAACTACCTACAACCCCTCTTTCCCACCCTCTCTCAACCACCCCCCCCCCTCTCTCGTAATGTTACAGTAGAGCCCATAGCCGAGAATTCGATTGCGTATAACCATTTACCACCCTCTCTAAACCACCCTTTTGCGTTCCAATTTATCTACCGCCGTCGTACCTTCACCCTCCAACCCCTTCCACCCACCCCTATACACGTTAAAGTCATTTCGCCTCGACGCTACTTCGAGTTGTACAGTCGTAAACCACGAGGACCCCTAAACGGTGCTCTCCTTCATTATGTACAATACACGCATCCCCCTGTCCCCCTTCGCAACCCCTAAGCCTCGGCAACCCCTTACCTAAAATCTAAAAACCACGAGAATATCGACGGAGAACGCTCTCGATCCTGTCGAAGAATTTTGCATATTCGATAATGTATTGTACTCACGCTAAATGGAATTAGGGAATTCTTCACAGACGGTATCATCCACTGTTGGCAAAGAGACATCACCACCTGACATCCAACGAATACCTCGAAAATTCGCTTCATGAGGAACCTTAAACATCCAAAAATATATTGAGAATGATTCGATTGATATTTTACAAAATTCCAGTTTAGAATTTATAGGGTTGTTCATTTTTTATCTAAGATTAATTTAGGGGTTGAAATCTAAGGGTGGCGTTGAGTTAAAATTGAAGATGGAAATTTCAGGCAACTCGAAGAAGTGTTGAGCTCAATTTTGGTGACTCACGATGGGGGGGGGGGGGTTACTTAAAAATATCACGATTGATCACATGGGGGGTGGGGGGGTGTCGGGCAATATCACGTGTATTTTTTGGTGCTTTTTTCATAAAACTTAGCATATTTGGGATTTTTTTTCTACTTACCGACAAGCGATACATTTATTTGTGTTAATAGAATTAACGATTTTTCACGGTGAAAATTGTTAGGAAGTGTGAATTAGATTGAAAAATTAATTATTTTTGTTGCATCAAATCGATGCGAATTTCAGCATCATATTTATTCTTACTAATTGTTGATAAAATAGAATATATTATATGGGGGCATTCCATGTCAAATCGACCACTTCAAAACCCGACCCCTTTCGATTTGGCTGAAATTTTGTCTTCCTTTTCTACCCAATTAAAAACATTTTTCAGGAAATTTTCAAATTTTCTTATCCAACCCAAAATAAAAAGCTTTTATTTTTTAAATGACCATAACTTCTTCAAAATTTGACTAATTAGGACGTGCTTTTTATTGAAAATTTTTGTTTTTAAATATACTTTCAAAAAAAAATACAAAAAAAATGTTAAGATATTTAAATCTAAGAAATTTTTCACTTTTTTTTTCAGGAAAATTATCGTTTTATCGGAGTTCGCCTTTTTTTTAAATTCAAAAAATACTTTGATCAATTTCGGAAAAAATGCCGCCCAACCTGGAGTAGGTCGACATTTTCTTTTATTTTTTTCTAACGATGATTGAAAAAAAAAAATTCTCAGTTGGGCTTATTTCACAAAGTACCACACTGAAAATTTTTGAGGATTCATGAAGACCTCGGAATTTAAAAAATTGAGAAGAAATAGAAAATTGAAGATGGTAATCGTCGATTTTTTTTTTAGGTGAAAAAAAATAGAAGAAAAAGTCGAGCCACTCCAGGTTGGGCGGCATTTTTTACGAAATTGATCAAAGTATTTTTTGAGTGAAAAAAAAAATTAAAAATGGCGAACTACGATAAAAAGATTATTTTTCTCGAAAGAATGACAAATTTCATAGATTTTTAGAAGTTGTAGTCATTTAAAAACAAAAGCTTTTTCTGTTGGGTTGTATAACAAAATTTGCAAATTTCCTGAAAAATATTTTTAATTGGGTAGAAAAAAAAACAAAATTTCAGCCAAATCGAAAGGGGTCGGTTTAAAAGTGGTCGATTTCAAATGGAATACCCCATATAAATCCTATAACAGTTATTTCGTTCTTAAAATAAAATTGTTTGTATCCGGATCACGTTACTAATTGCAATATCCATAACTATCGAATTTTAATTTTTCGAAAATATGTTCATCACTATTGCCATTGGTAAAAAAAAATCACGTGACAACGGCAAGGGGGGGGAGGGGTTCAACAAAACCTCATGGATGATCACGGAGGGGGAGGGGGGGTCTAAAATGGATTAAAAATGCATCACGTGATTAATGGACGCCTCCTAAAGTGGAGGATGAAAGGATTTTTTTTTTTTTAGGTTTGTTAATTCTTTTCAGCGGCAAATATTGAAAATGTTGAGAAGCAAGTATGGCGGGGTTGGAAATAAAAAATTTGGCGAAAATTTGGGCAAACTTGAAGCATTAAGATCGATTTTACCGCGTAAAAGATTTCTGCTGGCAATGATAATTAAAGTAGATTGAATGCGAAGCCATTTTCCAAGTTTACCCAAAATTTATTGATTAAAAAAAAATACTGTCAACTTTGAAAGCTTTTTTTCGAAACTAACTCATAAAGTTCTCAATATTTTTTAATCCACCTTCCTTCTAAATATTCAAAATCATTTTCCCTTCAGTCTATGGAATCAAATTTTCGATATTATGATTAAAACATTTACGATAAATAATTTAATTGCAAAATTTTTGACGCGAAACGCCTGATTTTCCTCAGAGTGCCATAAATTGTTCGATTTTTCAAAATTAAAAAATTTGGCTCGATAGACTATGAGCAAAAGCTTATAAAAGCTTATTTAAAAGAAATTTATTGAATTTTCCAGATCGATCAACATTTATCAAGGTTACGATGTCGACCGTTTTTTCAATGCTGTCATCACCGTCATCACGGACTAAATCTTGTAATAATTGAAGGGACAAAATTTTTTCCCATACTCAAAGCATCCATAAACGACATCTAATATTAATTTTATTAATTTCTCTCGTTATCCCTGCTAAATAAATTATTTCCCCGAGGGCATTTCCGGCTCAGCCGAACGTATGTAAACACCTTTCCATTTTAGAATCCGTATTCGTTCCTATTTTACAAAGTCAAGAGCCCCATTTTTCGTGGAGCAAACAATTCACGGGAGATCCCGACAGTGAAATAAGAAGAGGAACGAGAGAAAAAAACAGACAAACAAACACATATACAAGGTGTCACAAAAGTAACGGGACGGTTGAATATTTCCTCAGCTAGGATATTTTTCAAAAAGGTCAAGGTCATTCTTGTAGTAACTTTTGGCGAGAAATGGTGACCTTAATTTCGATCTTGACGATAACCTTCAAGGTTTTCTGAAAGTCAACTTTGTTTTTCAAATGGAAACCCCCTTTTTGACTACTTGAGCCATAGGTACATTTTGACCTTGGAGGTCCTCCAGAGTTAATTGAACTTACACAAGATGTGGATACCTTTCGAATCCTTTCTTAACGACCAAAGTTGTAAATTCCAGCAAGGCGTATTGAGCAGTG
>OX333081.1:9512312-9609224 GCA_946863875.1 Alloplasta piceator | reverse complement strand
AAAAAGAATTGATGAGAATGTCCACATTAATTCTTCTCAGGTTTTGCTCACCTACAGCGAACGAAACGAGCCATTTGGTTTAAATGAATTTATTTTAAATGACTAAAAGTTCATTTAAACGTTGCTCTAATAGGATATTTATTAGGGCGATATTTAAATAAATGAGAAAAATTCATTTGTTCTTGAATTCAATTCATTTCTTTCTTGGCTCTGTCGCCGCCATTTTGTATCAAAATGATGATGAAAAAAAAAAATTTCACACTCTAATATACGTAAAACGAACCATCTGAAAAAAAATTCCATCCCTCTCTCCACGGTCCCAAAATAAATTGTCAAAGTTAGACCCCTGTTTCGACTGCTTGATTGGCGCCAACCAGGGTTGCGAAATTTTTAATGAAAAAGTAATGCATTAACCATTACTTTTTTAATGGCTAATGAAATTTAATGGTTAATGGAAACTATTTTCATTAACCATTAAAATATAATGGTTGATGGAAATTATTTTCATTGACCATTAAAAATTAATGGTTAATGGAAATTATTTTCATTAACCATTAAAATTTAATGGTTAATGGATATTATATTCATTAACTATTAAAATTATTTCCATTAACCATTAAATATTAATGGTTAATGAAAATGCAATTGCATTAAAAAAAAGTAATTCATTATTTGCAACCCTGCCCATTACAATGTAGTGTGTAATAGAATAAATTTCCATTACCCATTGCAATGTAATGTGTAATGGACAAAACTTTGATTGGAATTTTGGGAATGGAAAAATCTAGATAAATAAATTATTGCAATTTTGCATTACATTTTATTGACTTAGGACTTAGATTTTCACCTTCAATTCTAAAAAGCATCTACATTATTCTAATTCTAGCATAATTCTAAAAATCTAAGTCCTGAGTCAATAAAATGTAATGCAGAACCGCAATAATTTATTCATTTATATTTTTCCATTCCCAAAATTGCAATCAAAGTTTTGTCCATTACACATTACATTGCAGTGGGTAATGGAAATTTTTTTTCTATTACACACTACATTGTAATGGGCACGGTTGCAAATAATGCATTACTTTTTTTAATGCAATTGCATTTTCATTGACCATTAACATTTAATGGTTAATGAAAATAATTTCCATTAACCATTAACCATTAAATTTTAATGGTTAATGCAAATAATTTCCATTAACCATTTAATTTTAATGGTAAATAAAAATAATTTCAATGGTTAATGGTTAATGAAAATGCAAATGCATTTAAAAAAAAGTAATGCATTATTTGCAACCCTAGCGCCAACCCTTAAAAACAACCCTTTCCTTGAGCTGAGATTCAACGAGCTTCGACATAATACTACAACGAATGACATTGATTAGATATTGAAAATTGAAATAAAAGAAACGTCCTCCTTATCAATAATCAATTTGCGTGAGAGAGAAACAAACGCTTCAGCATCGTCGTTTCTTCATCCCTCGCAAACTGGGCGAAATAACGCCTTAATACTCATCGACGACGATAACAATCGTTATTAATGATAAGGCTGTTATGTCAGCTGTGGCGAAAGAACGAGGAATAACGAGTCTTAAGATCCCTTCGATCGTAAATTTTATTACTCATTTCATTTTTTATCCCGAGTAATAGAGGGCGCCAACTGCTTTAATGGGCTTTAGGAGAGTCAATGGGTTTCCCAGCGTCAATGTTGTCTACCGAAGTGGCGATAAAAATATAATGCGGCTCCTCGAGAGAGAGAGAGCAGAGAGATGAGAGAGGAGAGAACAAGCTTCGTATAATGTTCCTATGGATGTTTCTCATGATGTATGAGGCATATGTGTAGCTTAAGGGGATATTCTGGTCTGGAGATATACATTTTGAGCGTTTTGTCGAGCTCGATAAAAAAAAATACATACAGGGTGTTCCACGAATGAAGGTAATCCTCGTGAGGGTAGATTCGTGACGTAATATCGAGTAGAAAAGTCCTTTGGCATTTTTTGATATTTCGAACCCTAAAATTGGTTTTTATTTAATTAATTAATTATTAACGTAATATGAAGTAGAAAAGCCCTTTGCCATTTTTTGATTTTTTAAGCCCCTGAATTGTTGTTAGTTTACTTAATTGTTAAGGTAATATTGAGTAAAAAAGTCCTCTGCCATTTTTTAATATTTTTAACACCTAAATTGTTATCAATTCAATTAATTAATAACAATCGAGGGGTTCAAAATATCGAAAAATGGCAAAGGACTTTTCTATTCGATATTACGTCACGAGTCTACCCTTACGAGGATTACCTACATTCGTGGGACACCCTGTATATGTTTACCATTCTTTTTTTACATCACATTTATTGATATTTTTACAATAGAGAAAAAAAATTTTAGAAAAAAAATGAAAATTGTTTAAGCTATAACCTGGTAAAGTTGGGCCTAAAAAAGGGGTGTGCTTGCTGGTACGATTGCAACCTATTTAGTCATCCGATACAAAATTTAAAAAAAGATTCTTAATTAGTAAGAATGTCGTTATAGCCCCTACCTCGGAGAAAACGGAACAACAAAAATTTCACAAAATGGCGGCTGTCGGAACAAAAAAAGGCGTTATTTGACCCTTTTTCATAGTTTTTAATTTTTTTTCAATAGTAAAAAAAATAATTTCGATACTAAAGTGATAGGGGCAATAGACAGTTATATATTGAACATTGGTAAAAAATTTAAAGTAAATCGGTTCAGTAGAACTTGAGATATCGTGTCAGTCGTGTTGAGAAAAGTAGTCAAGTAGTAAAAATGTCTTGCGTCACTAAAATAGCTACAACTCTATAAATTATTGGAATTAAAAAATTTCCTTTTAAGGACATATTTTTAAATGTCTAAACTTTAAGAATATGAAAAAAAATCGTTTTTCCAAAATTCTAGACAAGAATACTCGTTTAAAGTTACGCTCCGACGGGACGGGTGTAGTTGCTGCGCCACTAAAATAGCTATAACTCTATAAAGTATTGGAAAAATTCGTTTCGAGAATATATTCCTAAAGGTCTAAACTTGACAATATGCAAAAAAAATGATTTTTTCAAAATTCCAGACCAGAATACCCCCTTGAAGTTACGTTTTGATGTGACGGGCGTAGTTGCTACATCACTAAAATAGCTACAACTCTGCAAACTATTGGAATTAAAAAAAAATCCTTTCAACGATATATTCCTAAAGTTCTAAGCCTCGAGAATATGTAAAAAAAAATATTTTTTCGAAATTCTAGACCAGAATACCCCCTTGAAGTTACGCTTTGATGTAACGGGCATAGTTGCTACATCACTAAAATAGCTACAACTCTGTGAACTATTGGAATTGAAAAATTTCCTTTCGAGGATAAATTCCTAAAGGTCTAAACTTAACAATATGCAAACAAAAATTGATTTTTACAAAATTCCAGACCAGAATACCCCCTTGAAGTTACGCATTGGTGTGACGGGCGTAGTTGCTACATCATTAAAATAGCTACAACTCTGTAAACTATTGGAATTAAAAAATTTCCTTCCAAGGATATATTCCTAAAGTTCTAAACTTCAAGAATATGTAAAAAAAATATTTTTCCAAAATTCTAGACCAGAATACCCCCATGAAGTTACGCATTGGTGTGACGGGCGTAGTTACTACATGACTGAAATAGCTACAACTCTTTAAACTATTGGAATTAAAAAATTTCCTTTCGAGGATGTATTCCTAAAGGTCTAAACTTTAAGAATATGGAAAAAAAATTGATTTTTTCAAAATTCCAGGCCAGAACACCCCCTTGAAGTTACGCTTTGGTGTAAGCGGGCGTAGTTGCTACATCACTAAAATAGCTACAACTCTGTAAACTATTGGAATTTAAAAAATTCCTTTCAATGATATATTCCTAAAGTTCTAAACCTTAAGAATATGCAAAATAAATGATTTTTTCAAAATTCCAGACCAGAATACCCCCTTGAAGTTACGCTTTGGTGTAACGGGCGTAGTTGCTACATCACTAAAATAGCTACAACTCTGTAACCTATTAGAATCAAAAAATTACTTTCAAGGATATATTCCTAAAGTTCTAAACTTCAAGAATATGTAAAACAAATTGTTTTTCAAAATTCTAGACCAGAATAGCCCCTCAAGGGTTGAAAAACCTGAGGGGCGCATCAAGGACGAAGAACGCGACTCCACTCTGGAGAACATTCGCCGAGTTCGTGGAGGCGCTTCGACCGGAGTCACGTGATATAAAGGTTATCCCGGCAATTTATCGTGCTACGTGATTCAACGATTTGAGGTTAGGGTGATTCTCTGCTTATGGAGTAAAGACGACGTGGGTTATGCGTCTGGGAGAGAGGAGGGAAAACAGTGAGTAGGAAAGGAAGAAGCGCACGGAAACGGGAGACGTAGAAACGACGTCAAAACGACCGGCGAGGAAAGACGTCGATAAATATGGCACGGAACGAAGAAGAAGAAGAAAGAGGACGAAAGAGGGATGAAAAGAGAGGGAGGAAAAGTAGTGTGTCGTTGCATTTGTCAGCGAAGAAAAGCAGGAGGGTTTCAACGACCCTCGAGCATAATTCTTTCGTCGGTGATTCGAGCCTTGACTTCCCGACATGCGGGATCATTCCGCAGCGAAGTTTTCCACCAAAACGAGAGACTTTTCCGCGATATTCTGGCACCGAATCCAGCTGGCACTGGTCGTGTAATCACCGAGGACCACCATTCACCGAGAAAATGGGGAGATGCCTACCCCCTCACTGAGACACAACGCAAACTGGAGATTTTTTGGTGGACATAAAGCAACCCCGATCCCTCTTGACTTCTGTCGCCCAGTTTTATTCTGGCAAAAGACGACGCATTATTCGTTGGATATTATTCAACCGCGAGAGATCTCGTCGTGTACTCTGTATTTCGAGGTTTTTTTTTTTTTTTCAATTTCCCACTTGGGGATGATCTATGAGGGTTGAAAAGAAGCACAATTATAGAGGATGTTCATCTTTTTCCAGATCGTTTTGGATTCCAGTTAAACCCAAATGATGGGTTGAAAGATGGAATTTTTTTTTTTAATTCAAGATAATCGATGGATCAACATAATCGATCTATAGTTGAGGATCGAGAGCTCGAAACATTCTCGAGTAATTATTAAATACTTAATAATGATTATTTATTATTATTTATCATTATTATTATTATTATTATTATTATTATTATTATTATTATTGATTAATTGATGAAGAATATTAATCCTTTATGAAAGATTAATATTAAGTGGCTTATTTTCTTATTCAAGGGCTTCTATTTCAACCCTTGCTTGACGCACTGGGGTACAAAACGACCCAGACCTAAATTTCCTTAATTTTAGGTACCTAAATTTTAAAAAATAAGACCTATAACGACATCTGTCATTCGAGGATACCACTACTCCTTGAAGCTTATAGCATCACTCTAAGATAATTAGGTTTTTATGTAGCAGCCGTTCAAAGTCAAGTGGTCTGACCCAATGTGTCAAGTAAGGTCGAGTGCGAAAATGTGCGAATTTTGTTCCGTTATATTATTTTACTACTACTATTTTTTTCTTTCAGTGCTATATGTTAAGTAAACTTAGTTAAATTTTCAACCATTTTGTCGAAAAATAAAAAAGTTATGATTTTTTTTCGTAAAAGTTGTCATTTTTCCAGTTTTTTGGATATTTAAATTTTTTTATCATATTTAACTTTGATATTTTACTATAAATCCTGTATAATTTTGTAAAGTAACCTCTGAAGGCGTTCTAAAAAAATTCGCATGTTAAAATATTAAATGGTATTTTTTTTATAAGAATTTTTATCGCTGGGGTACAGACGACCCCAGGCTGTCAAGTACGTTATTCTGCAGAAGTGTGTCAGGTAAGGGTTAATATTGTATTTTTTTATTTTCAGTGTTATTAAATGTTTTTTCCAAACGTACCCCAATAAAACCTTGAAAGATGGAAAAAAATAGAAAAATTTACCACGACTCCCCAAGGGTCAAGTTATTAAATATTGATTAATTATTATTAATTAATATATTTATTAATTGGTATCAGGGTTGCGAAATTTTTAATGAAAAAGTAATGCATTAACCATTACTTTTTTAATGGCTAGTGAAATTAATTTTCATTAACCATTAAAATTTAATCGTTAATGGAAATATTTTCCATTAACCATTAAAAGTTAATGGTTAATGGGAATTGTTTTCATTAGCCATTAACATTTAATGGTTAATGGTTAATGAAAATTATTTTATTGCAATTTTGGGAATGGAAAAATATAGATGAATAAATTATTGCAATTTTGCATTACATTTTATTGACTTGGGCTTTAGATTTTCACCTTAAATTCTAAAAAGCATCTATATTATAATTCTAAAAATCTAAGTCCTAAGTTAATAAAATGTAATGCAAAGCTGCAAGAATTTATTCATCTATATTTTTCCATTCCCAAAATTGCAATCAAAATTTTGTCCATTACACTTTACATTGCAATGGGTAATGGAATTTTTTTCTATCACACACTACATTGTAATGGGCAGGGTTGCAAATAATGCATTACTTTTTATAATGCAATTGCATTTTCATTAACCATTAAAATTTAATGCTTAATGAAAATAATTTCCATTAACTATTAAATTTTAATGGTTATAATGAAAATAATTTCCATTAACTATTAAATTTAAATGGTTAATGAAAATTATTTCCATCAATTATTAAATTTCAATGGTTAATGAAAATAATTTCCATTAACTATTAAATTTTAATGGTTAATGAAAATTATTTCCAATAACCATTAAATGTTAATGGTTAATGAGAATGCAAAGGCATTAAAAAAAGTAATGCATTATTTGCAACCCTGGTCGTTATTGATTAATAAATTAAGAATACTAATCCTTTGAGCAGGATTAATGGTAAAGGAGTTGTTTTCTTATTAAGAGGATTCTATTTTATGAAGTATTTTATTATTTATTTGTTTAATTATAATAATTTCATAATTCATAGTTCATAACTTCATAATTTATCTCATTAAAGGACTTATATTTCAATCCACGACTCATGGTTTGTTTTCATCAACTCAAAAGTACTCAGCATTTTTTAAGAATTATTCGCAATGTGCCAGAGGCTTTTAATAATCTATTAAACCAAATTTTTCGCCTGAATTTGTAAATTTGATACACCAAATTAATTATTTTGGTCAATGTGGTTACTGATTTCACCAATTATTTTACTCAGATATTAATTTGGCCAAGGTGATAGTTTATAATTCACCATATTATTGTTTCGATTGCTCATTTGCTCAATTATTTGGTAATTACCTGAAAGTTTTAAACACCCAAATTAATTATTTAACAATAATTAACAAAAAGAAATAAAAAAAAAGAAATACCCAAAGGAGACTGGAAGACCAACACGGAAATATAATATACCGGAAAATATATTTTCGATATACGTAAAAATATATTTAAAATATATTGGAAGTGTACATTATATATTCTAAATACATTTTAGATGTATCTAAAATATATATCAGATATATATTGAATATATAATATGTATATTCCATATAAGAAATATACTCAAAAATATATTCGTGATAAGTACATTTTCGGCAGAAAATATTTCTTTGAAATATATATTAAATATATTTTAGATATATGATTATTGTGCATAAAAATATATTTTTTGATATATGTGAAAACATATTGTGTATATGTAAACATGTATTAAAATTATATCGAAAATATATGAAACGTACACTCAATATATATGTTTGATGCATTTAGTATATATCTTAAGTATATTTTTTACATATATAATGCGTATATTTAAACACCAATTAAAAATGTATCTAAAATATATAGAACATGCACTCAATATATATGTTTGATATATTTCGTATATATCTTCGATACATTTTTTATATTTATATTGTAATATTTTTAAATAACCCGTGTAGCCCTGATCCGCCCTGCCTGATCCGATTTTCCTGGCAGGACTCTGATGTGAAAACTATTGGATTGCCCTGAGTATTTATTAAAATAAAATTATTTGTATATCGGCTTTCAGTAGTAGTATAATAATAATAATAATAATAATAATAATAATAATAATAATAATAATAATAAATCACAATAATAGTAATAACAATAATAATAAATTAACAATCATTGCCTCGTTTATTATTATTATTATTATTATTATTATTTAATTATTATTTACATTATCACTTTCATCCCGCGAGAATAACAAGCAATTGTGCGCCTGTCACAAGTTCGTTACGTAGGCAGAGGATTATTATTATTATCACGACGAACCGCATCGCGTTAGTTCCGAGACTTGGCGCGAGATGTCGCAGGACAGCAACCGTTGAACTCCCATACGGATAATGTGTTCAGTATACTTATATAGACGGGTGCGAGCACGGATGTCAGCAGAAGTCGGTGTCGGAAGAATCCATACAAGGAGATCCTGCCGTCTTATGTCATTGTACTTATTTATTTAATTCTCGTAGAGAATTTCCGTTCACTCGGAATCTAATATTCTCTTCCAGGATTGCCAAAAGAAAAGTGTACCCTAAGAAAGGGAATTACCTCGAAATAAATAATAAGATGCATACATTGAAAAAGGAGTACCTCGTAAAAACGAATTGTTCAAAAAGCGCTTCGGTGTATGATCGTGACCGTGATCAGGGCCTCTAAGGGCATGATTCTAAAAATCTTAGGGGCCTGATCAGGATCTGCCAGGGCCGGATCATATCGTCACAGGGGCCTGATCATGACCGCCGGATCCGAAAATGGCCAGCCAGGTGTTACATGGCATGACAGGGCCTGTTAGGATGAGCGGATCATTTCCCTACATTAGTTAGGGAGGGCAAGTCAGGGGCAGAAGTTTTTCCCTACCAATATACTTAATATATCAAAAAATATATTTTCCGTAATATTTGCCGATATATTTTATTTCCATGTGGGGAACCGAGTCTAGTTATATAGCAACCCAGGCCAAAGAGTACTCAAAGTACTGATTTAAGTGCGACGAGAAGTTTGGTGACTCCGCTTCAAGTTCCTGATTCATCTCATCCGTATGCAAAACGGTGATGCCATTCATTATGCTCTTGGTTACTGGTTGCAGGATTTGAGTGCGAATGAGACGCAGGAAGTGGGTTCGCCGCGCCGTATCGATTCGGGATAATCAGCGTTCCGTGGAACGTGATGTTCAAAGTTCTTCGGCATGTGCGCGATGGGATATTTGTGCATGAGTGTGAGATGGAATGAGGATTCGGCAAAGGACGCGGCACCTTTGCCCAGGATCCGGGAAATGCGCAGCGAAGACTGTCTCTCGCTCGGGCAGCGCGGATCGCTTTCCTTGGATCGGTACTTCGACCATCCCTCGCCCTTACACTCCCCTTTCGACGACCCTTGACTCAACCAAGTTGGACGCGCATTGCGAATTCACGCAATGTTCACACTCTCAACAAGCGCCGTTTGTGTTGAAGCGAATTTCATGCAAGGAGAAGACCAAGAGGCCTCGATGCTGTTCGCGTATGTTCGAAAAGACAAATACATACCGGGTGTTCCCTAATTGAATTCGAGAAACCGAAATAACTCGATATTCACGCGGTAAATTAAAAAAAAACCCGAACCACGTGTCGAGTCAATTCACATGATGAATCGAATGGCTATCGTACTTTTTCACTGGGGGTTTTCAAGGTCATATCAAGGTCAAATCGTGTTTTCAAAGGTGAACCCATATTGTTTCGGCATCCTTTGTACGTGAGAGAATGTACAACTTTTGTCCCAAATGTTTTTTTCGTTTGACCGTTTAAGAAAAAAAAAGTTGACCTCTACGTAACATTGGAAACGTCCACTCAATGAAAGTGTAGTTGCCCCGGGAAATTCTACATTCTGATCGACTCAATGCCTGTTTCAAGGTTTTTTCATGATTCCGCGTAAATGTCGCGTTATTTCGGTGACTTGAGTCAATCGAGACACCCAGTATATACAAATACATGTATATGGATCTCATTCTTAATGCATACAGAATCTCTCCACATGCGCATTGTTTGACGCGGTCTTTCCAGAATGTTGAAATCGAATTCTCTGGGTCAGCCACAACAGTTTCGAAAATTTGAAATATTCAGAGCGTTCTCACCCAAGAGGCCGAAACGTTAAGGGGGACGGGGAGGCGGAGAGGGGATTTTCGAAAACTCAGAACGTGTGAATTTCCACGTAAATTCGAACCTGCGTTGACGAACCAAGTATAAATTCGGTTATACGATCGAGAATAAACTTGGGGTTAATTTTCGTGTCCTTTGTCGAGAAGTTACGACGAACTTTGGCTAACTCCGCGGTGGAAATCTTCCTGTCCTCGGCAGAATTCAAAATTTCACCCTTTAACGCATGCACGTATAAAAGATAGGTGTCCCAAATGATGCCAATGGGTAAAATGGTCCCCATGGGTAAAATAATCCCTATTAATGACCTCTGGGATCATTTTGAGGTCATTGATCTCTATAGGGGATCACTTTACTCCATGTAGGGATCATTTTACCCCTCGTGAGGTCATTTTACCGCTTGTGGGATCATTTTACCCCGCTCAAAAATTGAAAGTCAGAATCTTTGTTTGAAGGTCAAAAGTATTAGTTAAACAACTACAGTTCCATTTCATATTGCTGGAATAAATTAAATCTCCAGCCTTCACATTGAAAATGCATTTTTTCCTCTCGGTTTTTCCTTGTCGGCAGGATTCAAAATTTCACCCTTAAACGTCTGCACGTATAAAGGATATGTGTCCAAAATTATGCCAATGGGTAAAATGGTCCCCATGGGTAAAATAATCCGTACTGATGACCCCTGGTATCATTTTGAGGTCATTTATCTCTATAGGGGATCACTTTACTCCATGTAGGGATCATTTTACCCCTCTTAGGATCATCTTACCCCTATGGGAGACCTTAACCACTTGGAGGATCATTTTACCCTCTGTGGGATCATTAAGCCTGATAGGGGATCAGTTTAGTCCATGCAGGGATCATTTTACCCCTCGTGGGATCATTTTACCGCTTGTGGGATCATTTTACCGCTTGTGGGATCATTTTACCCCACTTAAAAATTGAAAGTCAGAATCTTTGTTTAAAGGTCAAAAGTATTAGTTAACTACAGTTTCACTTCATATTGCTGGAATAAATTACATCTCCAGCCTTCGCATTGAAAATGCATTTTTCCCTCGAGGGGATCATTTTGGACACCTTTCCCCCACCACAAAAAGCGCCTTATTTCAAGCAACGAGAACCACATCGAGGCTCCCATTGCCAGACACATAATCTCTATGCAAATAGCGCGTATTACAATAAGTTCCTATTTACATATGTACATGTACAACGGTACAGCGAAAATTTTCCTCTCATCTCGAAACCTCGTTGAATCTCACTCTTCCTCTCTTTCTTTCATTCTCTCGCTGGGAAAACAGGAGGAGAAAAAGGGACGAGGTCGCGCGAGCCACGTGAATCCGGCAAAAGCCAAGAAGGGGATGAAAAACACGAATGGACAGACACACTCGTATCTCAACCTCAGCATTAAAGGCTTTAAACCCACGACCCCGGTATTCTTCCTCTTATCCTTATCACCGTTGCTCATTTACTCTCCCTCTTCTTCCTCTCTCTCTCTCTTTCTCTTCTCTCTCTCTCTCTCTGCATTCCATCCAAGTCTCTGAGAAATCTCGTTTTCCCGAAGGCTAACCTTTTCCTTCAACAACCATCTCGCACACTTGAGCCAAAACCATTTTCACAGTTTTCATCGCTGTGTCCTATTCGAGCGATGGGCGACGGTCGCGTTGTGTCTCGGTTTTAACCAACCCTCAAATCTTCGTCCTCGTTCCAAACTAATTTCCTCGCTTCTACCTCATTTTTATGGGTGTACGAATATTCGAATTTACGAATAATTCGAATCGAGTTTCGAATTCAACTATTCGAATCGAGTTTCGAATTCAACTATTCGAATCAAGTTTCGAATTCAACTATCCAAATCGAGTTTCGAATTCAACTATTCGAATCGAGTTTTGAATTCAACTATTCGAATCGAGTTTCGAATTCAACTATTCGAATCGAGTTTCGAATTCAACTATTCGAATCGAGTTTCGAATTCAACTATTCGAATCGAGTTTCGAATTCAACTATTCGAATCGAGTTTCGAATTCAACTATTCGAATCGAGTTTCGAATTCAACTATTCGAATCGAGTTTTGAATTCAACTATTCGAATCGAGTTTCGAATTCAACTATTCGAATCGAGTTTCGAATTCAACTATTCGAATCGAGTTTCGAATTCAACTATTCGAATCGAGTTTCGAATTCAACTATTCGAATCGAGTTTCGAATTCAACTATTCGAATCGAGTTTCGAATTCAACTATTCGAATCGAGTTTCGAATTCAACTATTCGAGTCGAGTTTCGAATTCAACTATTCGAACATTTCAAATTGTACGAATAATTCGAATAGTCCGAATCATTCGATTCGAAAGACGATTTGAATTATTCGTAAATTCGAATATTCACACACCCTTAAAGTGATTTTACCAGGAACTTGTATCACGAAGGGGGGCGTCCGTAAATGTACCTCTGTTAATCCAAGAATATATGGGCCGTTCCATCCCAAATCGGGGAGTTTGAAAAACTTTTCTTTTTTAATTTCCTCAAATTTTTTATATTTTTTTGTACTCATCAAAAGACCCTTGCTGGTAAGTTTTGAGTTTGATATTAAATTAACTAAAGTTACAAAATAATCGTCGACTATGAGGCCCAAACGCATGCTGCCTTTCGGAATTTTGACCCATATATATTAGATCGTGAATAACTTTCGAAGGAGTGAGTTTATCGAAAAATCATAAGAAATCTTTTTTGTAGAGCGTTCAATTTCCTACAAGAATACATATCGCTCGATTCGGTACATTGACTCGAAGCCGGGATATAAAATTTCAAAGTTTCAAATTTATTTTTCCTGTGTTATTCAAATGAGAAATAGAAATTTGCGATGAGACATATCTAAATATTAATATCAAGAGCTCTGCTTTTACCGGGCATCTTTTTTCATCTCCCCAAAAGTATTCAATATGTTATTTCGAAAAACAAAAAATAGTCGCTTTCTTTAAAATCAGTCCACTGTGCACATTTTAATATTTTCCAAGAGCCTTTTTGGTCCTTCGGCATTTTCACGACCGGAAGATTCGCTTCGGGAATCTCGATGGCAACACTCGCTGCTTCTGCAACGAGCTAGTTAGCCTAACGTTTCTGGCTACGCTCCAGATACTCTTCGAGCTCTTTTATCCCTTGCACACCCTTCGCACACACCTTCTCCCTCGTTATCATCCCTCCGCGCGCAACCCCTACGAACTGTCGTCGTCCTTTTCGTCCTTTTTGACCTCCTCGGCGTTGCACGTGTAAATACATTCTTATCGCGCTACTTTTTCTCATTCTTGCCTCGCACATCCACAAAAATCCGAGCATCACTGTACCGAGCTTCTGACTCGATAGAGCTCATACACACAAATCCTTCGTGTACCTACGAAGATTTCCAGGGCTTCGTGCAGTTGAAGAACCGAAGGGGAAGTGCCTCACGGGGGAAGCCTCTCTATAAGGCAAATATCGTTCAACAAGGATGTTGAAGAGGATAGGCATGACTCTCTCTCTCTCTCTCTCTCTCTCTCTCTCTCTCTCTCTCTCTCCCCCCTCTCTCTCTCTCTCTCTCTCTCTCCCTCCCCTCTCTCTCTCTGCCCCTTCGAGACGGCAGGGAAAGCTTGGGTAGGGGAGAGAGGTTGCAAAATGGACACTGGAGGCAGAATAGACACCATCACGATTAATTGAGAAAACTAAAAATTAAAAAAACCTTGCAAATTGAAATTTGCACATTGCTTCCTCATCTTTATCCATAGTTCACATAGCTAAATAGCTTCCTTCAACACACAATATGGCGATCAAATTTGGCTTCCTCATAAAGGAAGTTTTGTTAACTATTGAAAACTATTAGTAATCAATGTGCAAATTCGATCGATTTTCGCCAAATTTGATAGCGAATAACATTGATAGCTATACTGGCTCTTCCCGAAATTTCATTGCAATATCTAAAAAATTTGAAAAGTTATAGCGTTTACGCTTCTTTTATAAAAATTAAATATTTGATGAAAATTTAATCATTCGATAGATTTTCGCCAAATTTAATAAAGAACATCCTCGATAGCTATATTAGCTCTGTGTAAAGTTTCAGTGCAATATCTTAAAAATTGCACGAGTCAGAGCGTTTACGCTATTTTTCAAAAAATTAAAAATTTATCAAAATTTTAACCCCTCGATGGATTTTTGCCAAATTTAATAGCGAGCAACCTCGATAGCTATATTAGCTTTGTGCAAAGTTTCAGTACAATATCTTAAAAATTGCACAAGTTAGAGCGTTCAGGCTATTTTTCAAAAAAATCAAAATTTCATAAAATTTTAATCCCTCGATGGATTTTCGCCAAATTCAATACCAAACAACTTTAATAGCTATACTAATTCTGTACAAAGTTTGAGTGCAATATCTTGAAAATTGCAGAGGCTAGAGCGCTTACGCCATTCTGGCAAAAACGAAAAAAGTCGATAAAATCTGAACACCCGTTATAATTTAAAAAAAAAAAATTTCATAACGAAGAGCAATTCGTGCTCGACAAGTGTGCCAAATTTTAGCTCGATATCTCGAAGCGTTTTCGCGTTATTAATTATTTACATCTGAAACTCAGGATACATACACACACACACACACACACACACACACACACACACATCCATCCGGACATTTTTTCTAAATATGATTTCTCGATGTTTTAGGACATTTTGAACATATTGGCATAAAAATCGCAAAAAACAAAATTTTCACCGAAACAAAGCTTCCTTTATGAGGAAGCAAAAATTAGAAAATTAGGGAATAGATTACGACATCTTTGTTGAAGCTTCAAAACCACGCTTTGTTCACACGATTCTGATGATTTTTCCATTTTTCGCGGATTTTTAAAGTTCGACCATCGACTTTTGCAAATTTTTTCAGCGATTTTCAAAGTGCTCTCATTTCTACAAAAATTAATTTATGGGGATGAACCGAACGGCATTCGCTAAGTTGAATTGTAACCTTTGTGTGCGGAAAAGAAATTTTGGAATCGGTCAAGACGAAGTGAAGTTATGAGCATTTAAAATTTCGCTGAGGTTCTTGAAAATAGGGACAAAATTGAGCAGAAATGCTTTTTCATGGCAATTCATTAATAAATTTATTTTTTGGGAAGATCATTGGTAAATTCGTGTTCAGGAGGGCAAATTACATCGAGATAAGGTGCTAAAAAAATACATAAGAAAAAAAAATTTGTTTGCATCTTGGTGAAAATTGAATCTGTTCTTTAAAATGGCCATAATTTATTTTCTAGATAAGACTGCGACTTGGACATAAATTCATTTTCTTCGTAATCCTCGCTTGGTTCATCCGATTCCGATCATTTTTCGATTTTTTGCAAATTTATTCAAAAATCGACCCTTTCCATTTTTTTCGGCGATTTTCAAAGTGCTGTCATTTCTACAAAAATTCCGCCATTCTCTAAGTTCAATGACAACGCAAACAAAATTTTTTAATCAGTCAAACCAAAGTAAAGTTATGAGCACTTGAAAATTCGCTATTTTGAGGTTTTTTAAAATGGGGGTAAAAACGCGCAAAAATGTTTTTGATGAAAATTTACGGTAATTTTTATTTTTTGAGAAAACCATTGGCAGTCTCGAATTCCGGAGGGCAAAATACATCGATATAAGGTTTGAAAAAAATTAATTAAATTTTTTTCACATTTTGGCCAAAATTGAATAGGTTCACTAAAAACACCATAATTTTTTTTCTATGTAAGATGTCGAGCTGAACTTGTGCTTATTCTCTTTACGATCGTTGAAGCTTTGAAACCCCGCTTGGTTCATCCGATTCCAATCATTTTTCAATTTTTGGTAGATTTTTAAAGTTTGACTATCGATTTTTGCAAATTTTTGCATACATATCCCTTCTCATTTTTTTCGGCGATTTTGAAAATGCTCTCATTTCTACAAAAATTAAGTTATCAGAATGAACCAAACACCATTCTCTGAGTTTAATGGCAGCCTTTGAGTACGAAAAAGAAATTTTTGAACCGGTCAAACCGTAGTAAAATTATAAGCACTTCAAATATCGCTATTTTGAGGTTTCTGAAAGGTAATTAGAAAAAGAGCAAAAATTTTTTTTTTAATGTTTCAGAAGCATATGTCGATTTAAAATTTATCGCTGATTTCAAATCTCACAGAATTTTTGTCGAAAAAAAAAGTATTCATGAGACAAAACAAGAAATTACTGAACAAAAACTGTTTAGTTATGAAAATTCATAAAAATTTCCAATTTTACGAGAATTATTGGTAAATTTGAAATCAGTGAAAACTAGTACATCAATGTGACGTTTGAAAGAAATGAATTTTTATTTTTTTCATTTTTTAACTTTGTAAACGCATATTTTTATTTTAAAAAAACTAATCCTTTTTATTGCATTTTTATTTATTATTTTTTATTATATTTTATTATATTTTTAGATGAAAACCAATGGATATGCACCATGCGTAGCGTCTTCGCTGCGTTAAATTCTTATGGTGTTCATTTTGCCCCCCCCCCTCCCCCAACCCCATACATATATATAATCATCGTTTTCAAGTTATACCAGCTTCTGCGAAAGAAGTAGAAGCGCGCACTTTTAGCCGAGAGGGGCTTTAGCATTTTCACGTCGCCTTCAGCATCCACGCGCCTTTTCCCTTCGAATCGGAGAACCACCCTCATCCCCGTCAGAAGCGAGCGCGCGCGCGCGACATTTCACGCTACGCTGAGCCCGTTCTCGTTTGAAGTCGCGGGAATTGGCTACCACTCCCGGCTCCTTTGGTTACTTTTTTTTTTTTTTTTTTCTTTTATCTTGCTTATCCTCCTACCAGTCCTCTGCCTCTTTTTCCCCAACATTTTTCCATTCCAGGCTTTCCAGGAAGAGAACCATTTTACCTTCCTCATTTCCACCAACCACCCTTTTTTTTATCCTCCTCTTCCTCCTCTTCCTCATTCCGGATTTGTTTTTATTATACGCAGCAATGCTGTTGGGGTTGTTTTTTTTCTATGCATCACAACGAACGAGAATCCGACTCTTGGGACAGCAACGAGAGTGAAATTAAGATAGGAACGACGCAAAGGGCAATGAGAGATCAGCTATTACGCAATTTCGCCGAGGGTCCATGAAGCTTTCCCATGGATAATATACCTAACAACGTACGCTTGTTTAATTTTATTTAATTTTAATTTTATTTTAATTTTATTTTAATTTTATTTTAATTTTATTTTAATTTTATTTTAATTTTATTTTAATTTTATTTTAATTTTATTTTAATTTTATTTTAATTTTATTTTAATTTTATTTTAATTTTATTTTAATTTTATTTTAATTTTATTTTGATTTTATTTTAATTTTATTTTAATTTTATTTCAATTTTAGTTTAATTTTGTTTTGATTTTATTTTAATTTTTCATAAAAATTAATATGAAATCAGTTGATTATGTAACTTAATGAAATAACAATAACCCGATCTCTTAATAATTAATTATGTCTGTGAAAAAAAATTCTCAAACTTTGAAATTTTTTTCAACCCTTACATTGGCTTCCCCGTAACCGTCCCAAATTTATGTAAGTGCCCGCCTAAATTTCAACGACTGCATCTCGAAAATCCATCAAAGGAACAGGTCAGAATTTTAGAAACAGCCTGAAAAACATTGCCTCTTTTTTCACCACCGAGTTTTCAAAAATTCCGAAGTCTGCAAAGTTTATGCAAATTTAAAATTTTCTTCAAAATTTAATTCCTCTCATTTCTGTAATTTATCTAACTTATGAGGTATTCCCGCTCAACGGGACCCCCTTTTAGGCCGACCTCTTTCGATTTTCTTGAAACTCGAGTATGTTTCAGTGTTGCCTGAAAGTACATCGTACACCAATTTTCAGATCTCTAACTATAATACTCTTTCGAATACACCAAAAGTTATATTTCAAACTTTTTGCGTATTCAGCGCTTCGGAGCTTTGGCACGGCGCGAAATTGAATTGAAAAAAGTCTTTGACAATAGCTTTCAATCGGAAATTTCTTGCGCTTTTCGAAAAAAATATCAGCGATTCCGAAAAAAAACGAATTCATTTAAATTTCGGCCAAAAACCGAAAAAATTGATTTACAAAAAAAGAGCATGATTTAATTCGGCGGAACCATTTTTTTCATGTTTTGTATATATCTGAGAAGTCACGATATAAATTTCAATTTGGAACTCACATCCGTTTACTAATGCCAAGTCTTTTAGTAGGATAAAAATTCTTAAATATCGTGTTTTATATAGCGTTTTTTTAACGAATTTTGAATTTAGTAAATTTTTTAAATTAATTAAATTAAATTTATTAAATCAAATTTTTTAAATTTCGAATTTAATAAATTTATTAAATTCGAAATTCATTAAAAAAAACTATATAATATATCAGAGAACTGTTGACTACGAAAAACACGATATTTAAGAATTTTTATCCTACTAAAAGACTTGGCATTAGTAAACATGAAAAAAATTGTCCTGCTGAATTAAATTATGCTGTTTTTTTGTAAATCAATTTTTTTGGTTTTTGGCTGAAATTCAAATGAATTCGTTTTTTTTTCGGGATTGCTGATATTTTATTCGAAAAGCGCAGGAAATTTCCGATCGAAAGCTATTGTCAAAGAATTTTTTCGATTTTATTTCGCGCCGTGCCAAAGCTCCGAAGCGTTGAATACGCAAAAAGTTTGAAATATAACTTTCGGTGTGTTCCAAAGAGTATTATAGTTAGAGATCTAAAAGTTGGTGTACGATATACTTTCAGGCAACACTAAAATATATTCGAGGTTCAAGAAAATCGAAAGAGGTCGGCCTAAAAGGGGTCCCGTTGAGCGGGAATACCTCATACACTGAGAAAAAAAATTGTTGAATGAACTAAATCTTTAGTTGCATACGCACGACTAAATATTTATTGGGTCTAACTAAATAATTAGTTTCTTGAATAATTCTGCGTTTCAGTTGACCAAAATATGAAATTTGGGTTTGTACAACTAAATATTTAGTCGTGCGTGTGCGACTAAAGATTTAGTTCATTCAACAATTTTTTTTTCTCAGTGTATATATAATTTATGTAATTTACATAATTTCAGTGATAAAGCATTTCAAAAATTGAGTATGGCGAGAATCTCTTAAGGGGTTAACACTTTTCGTGTGATTTCGATAAAACGTTTTATGGCGCGAACGGATATTTTTTTTTTCTTCTTTATTTCAACCCTCTTATCTTTTATAGAACCAGAGTGGAAACGATGCGGTCAAAAGTTTCGAGTGAAACGGGATATTACACGCTGGCGAATGATGGTGAAGTTGAAGGGAATCGTCGACAGGGTGAATTTGGCTGTGGGCTTACTAAAACATGATGAGGAATAGAGCTGTGAGAGATTTTGAGTTAGCGAAAGAGAGAGAGAGAGAGAGAGAGAGAGAGAGAGAGAGAGAGAGAGAGAGAGAGAGAGAGAGAGAGAGAGAGAGAGAGAGAGGGAGGGAGAGAGAGAGAGAGAGGGAGAGAGAGAGAGAGAGAGAGAGAGAGAGAGAGAGAGAGAGAGAGAGAGAGAGAGAGAGAGAGGGAGAAGGAGGCTGAGAGCTTTATCCCCATCTCTTGGCCACAGATTAATATCCTTGTTAAAGATCGAATAACTCAGGCTCTCACGGTCCTGTGAACATTGCAAAACGGGCGGCTGTTGAAAAGGTGGTTCCCACGTGGAATTTCGCCGTGGGGCCCTCAAGGGGTTGGAAGAGAGAGAGAGGGGGGGGAGAGAGAAGGAGGGAGAGAGAGAGAGAGCTTTAGGGGAATGTGAGCACATTATTCAAAGAGGGACTTTGGCTGGAAGGAACCGAGTGAGGTCCGACCTCTCTCACCGAGGAGACGAGAGCTTTGCGAGATAATATTGTAAAGAGGAAGAACACGAAGAGAATAGCAAAGTTGAAGCAGGTTTTGATGCCCTTCGTCGAAAACGCGTGCAGCTTTGGAAAGTATCTCTGAATATTTGTGGATGTATAAGTATGAAGGATTTCTGGCCCAACCCGGTATTATTTAAGGCAGTATTCTGGTCTAGAGACATACATTTTGAGCGTTTTGTCGAGCTCAATAGAAAAAAAAAACTAAAAATATTTTTACTATTATCTTCTTACTATTTTATTAATATTAATATTGTATTGATTGTATTGTTTTGTATTAATAATTCGTATTAATATTTTGACAAGAAACAAAAAAAAATCAAGAACAAAAAGAGAAAATTAAATGAGTTATAAGCTATTAAAGTTGGGGCTAAAAAGGGGTGTGCTGACTACTACGATTGCAACCTCTCTAGTCATCTGATACAACATTCAAAAAAATATTCTTAATTGGTAAAAATGTTGTTATAGCCCCTACCTCAGAGAAAACGGAAAAAAAATGTTTTGCAAAATGGCGACTGTGTGGACAAAAAAAGCGTTTTTTGACCCTTTTTTAAATAGTTTTTAATTTTTTTGCAATAGTAAAAATAATAATTTCGATACTAAAGTTGTAAGGGCAATAGAGAGTTATACATTGAAGATTGGTAAAAAATTTAAAGTAAATCGCTCCAGTAGAACTGGAGATATCGTGTCAGCCATGTCGAGAAAAGTAGTTAAGTAGTAAAAACGTTTATAGTCCGACATGAAGGGCGTAGCTGCTGCGTTACTAAAATAGCTGTAACTCCGTAAATTATTGGAATTGAAAAATTTCCTTTCGAGGATATATTCTTAAAGGTCTCAACTTTGAGAATATGCGAAAAAGAATTGATTTTTTCAAAATTCTAGATCAGAATACCCCTTTAAAGTTACGCTCCGATGTGACGGACGTAGTAGCTACGTCACTAAAATGGCTATAACTCCGTAAATTATTGGAATTACAAAATTTCTTTTCGAGGATATATTCTTAAAGGTCTCAACTTTGAGAATATGCGAAAAAGAATTGATTTTTTCAAAATTCTAGATCAGAATACCCCTTTAAAGTTACGCTCCGATGTGACGGACGTAGTTGCTACGTCACTAAAATAGCTATAACTCCGTAAATTATTGGAATTAAAAAATTTCCTTTCGAGAATATATTCTTAAAGGTCCCAACTTTAAGGATATGCGAAAAAAAATATTTTTTTCAAAATTCTAGCTCAGAATACACCCTTAACCATTCTGGTTTTATTAATAATTTCTTATGTAATCCAAATACCTCTCAAAGGCAGTCGGAAGTTTCTCAAAGGTTTTTGCCAAAGTCAACATCTTTCGATTATTTTCCATCAGCCAAAATTAGTTGGCGATTTAATTATTAAGGATCGTTCAAATTACAAAACTTCTACGGGACTTACTTCTGCTTTTCCATCGTTCGCCAAGCTTTTCTTACACAGTTCTTCGAATTTCTCCATTATTAATAGTTATATTCTAGCTTTATAATTCTTCTTTCAAATATAAAAGAGAATCTAGAAGCGAGAAAAAAGCTCAGGACCCTGCATACGGCAAGAATTTTTGAAAAATCGATTTTCCTTTATATTATTATTATTATTATTATTATTATTATTATTATTATTATTATTATTATTATTGTTGTTGTTGTTGTTGTTGTTGTTGTTGTTGTTATTGTTGTTGTTGTTGTTGTTGTTGTTGTTGTTGTTGTTGTTATTATTCGTTATAGTTTTCGGCTCGTTTTAGTCAAAATTTGAAAAAATAAAAATTATAAACCACGTTTTTTAAAAAAATAAAAATGCAGCGAGAAAAGGAGAAGCTGGAATGGGAGATTAAGCGTAAATTCACAAAAAATTAACGATATTCTCGGAAGTACATTTTTTTTTAAATCTTGAAGTGTTGAAAAAAATTGATGGTGCTTTTTAGAGACAATAAAAACATGAACAGTCAACGAGTAATCTGAAGGTATGAGGGTCGAAAGTTGCTCAGTTTGATCAGGAATTTCTCACATTCATTATATATATATAAGTATATCGAGTTACATTACAGAAAACGAACTACCCTTCTCATGATTCGTGGGCTCATTCTTGCGGCTAGTTGCGCTCGTTTCGTCAAGAATTTCCTGAGAGTTCGACGCGGAAACTTGCGAATGCAGTTTCATTGTGCTCGAATTGCCCATATAATCTAGCGAGAGGACGAGGAAGTAAAACGTTACTCCTCTCTCAAAACCTTCATTCTCCATCTCTCTTTCCTCTCTCTCTCTCTCTCTCTCTCTCTCTCCCTTTCCTTTCTCCGTCTCGTTATTTTAAGATCCTCAACTTTCCTTCCACCCTCGTTTATAGCTAACCAAACTCAAAGGGCCAAAAGGATCAGCGAGAAACGCAAGGATATAACCCTTATAAGGTCATCATACTCGGACCACCCTGTCGCACGTCTGTCAAAAGTTCTTGCAAATTACATCCTGGCTTGTAATCGATTGAACCGAGAAGAAAATTCATCTTGCGAAAGTGGAACTTCCTTGATTCCAACTTTTTCTCGAGTCAGAGTAAAAAAAAATCCTGCGAAATACTTTTGGAGATATAAATAATAATTTCCGAGTGGAGATGACGATGTAATGGAAGTTTGAAACGATTCTCCAACGAAATCATAGTCGAGCAAAATGTAATATTTCTTAATATGATTTAAACTAATTTTACTTTTGATTCATTTTGTAATTTTAATAATTTATACAAGAATGTATTGTCAGTGTAATAATTATATTATAATATATTTATTAGGGTGATTCGTTTCAGGGCGACTTTTTTTTTTACCCATCGTGCCCGAAAATCTCAAGTTGGTGTCCAAAAACGAAGTTTCGTGAGAGGGGGGTGTTGTCAAAAAATATTTAGAGGTCGCGAATCAAAATTGAAGATTTCCCATTTGATTAACATTGGAAAAAAAATTCTCATTATTAGTGTTATTGTTCCGCGAATTTTGATATCGCGATATTTTCCAAGTGGGTTTTCATGGGAAATATGATACTCTACGATAAAGTTCATTGAGCCATGTCCGTAAATTCAACCGTTTCAGCGGTGTCATTGTTTCAAGTGAATATTGTATGAAAATATCTGTTTAAATGGCTGTAACGCCTGAGCTTTTAGATATATCGAAAAAATTCAAATAAAAACTTTGTAGAGAAAGTAATTTGCTACAAAAAAGTCTTATAAGCCGAGCCCGTAAATTCAACTCTTCCTCAGCTATAAGTGGATGAAGTAAAATAAATAGTTTTTTGTTTTTGTTTTATTGATTTATTTGCGTAAGGAATTCTTTGTAACATTTGTTGAATGGTTTTTCTGATGATATTTACATGCTTTTTCATAGAAAATGGAGTTCGTTTGATTGAACAAAACAAAAAAATAGTACATTACATCACGAGGACGTAAAAACATTTTCTGACGAGTGATGTACGATATTTTATATCACGAGGTGCAATATGGACGTTTTCACGTCCGCTTGCGGGCGTAAAAGCGTCCATTATTGTATCGAGTGATATATCTATTTATTTTACTGAGAAAGTGTTGAATTTACGGGCTCGGCTTATGAGACTTTTTTGTAGCAAATTACTTTCTCTACAAAGTTCTCATTTGAATTTTTTCGATATATCCAATAGCTTAGGCATTACAACCGTTTGAATATATATTTTCATATAATTTTCACTTGAAACAAACTTTTTTTTCGTACGATGAATAATTTTCGAGTTACATAATGGGACAAGCAAATTTTTTGTATTTTTTTCCGGCTAAAAAATGTAATTTAAAAATCTGAAAAAAATCACAAATTTTCTTGATACTTAGAACCACTTCCTAAAAATTTGTTTGCGATTTTGGTGATTTCAAAAAATGGGGTGGCTGACTTGACGTGACATATCGCGTTACAGCTGCCATAAGGGCGTATCGAAATTTTTTTTTTCAGGAATCGACGTAATTATGACCGAAAAGTATAGAACCGATGAAAAAAAAATTTTCCCAATTTCCCAAGCGGAATTTTGAAGCGTGAACGATTACGAAGAGAATAAGCTCTTGCTCAAGCCGCAATTCTATCTAGAAAATATTTTTGTTTTTCGGGCCTCATATCGATGTATTTTTGCCCCCTAAACACGAATCTATCAATAGTTTTTTTAAAAAATCAAAATTTTCATGAATTTCGATAAAAAACTGTTTTGCTCAATTTTGGGCCTATTTTCAAAAACCTGAAAATAGCGAAATTTCAAGTGCTCATAACTTCACTTTGGTTCAACCGATTTCAAAATTTGTTTTTCGTACGCAAAGCTTGTGACCGAACTTAGAGAATGCCGTTAAGTTCATCCCGATAACTAATTTTTTGTAGAAATGAGAGCAGTTTGAAAATCGCCGAAAAAAATGGAAAGGGGTATACCTTAAAAAATTTACAAAAATCTATTGTTGAACTTTAAAAATCTGCAAAAAATCGAAAAATGATCGTAATGGGATGAACCAAACGGGATTTTGAAGCGTGAACGATTACGAAGAGAATGAGCTCATGCTCAAGCCGCAATTCTATCTAGAAAATAAATTGCAGCCATTTTAGTGAACCGATTGAATTTTGACCAAAATGCAAAAAAAAAAATTATTTTTGTTTTTCGGGCCTCATATCGATGTATTTTTGCCCCCTAAACACGAATCTATCAATAGTTTTTTCAAAAAATCAAAATTTTCATGAATTTCGATAAAAAACTGTTTTGCTCAATTTTGGGCCTATTTTCAAAAACCTGAAAATAGCGAAATTTCAAGTGCTCATAACTTCACTTTGGTTCAACCGATTTCAAAATTTGTTTTTCGTATGCAAAGCTTGTGACCAAACTTAGAGAATGCCGTTAAGTTCATCCCGATAACTAATTTTTTGTAGAAATGAGAGCAGTTTGAAAATCGCCGACAAAAATGGAAAGGGGTATACCTTAAAAAATTTACAAAAATCTATTGTTGAACTTTAAAAATCTGCAAAAAATCGAAAAATGATCGTAATGGGATGAACCAAACGGGATTTTGAAGCGTGAACGATTACGAAGAGAATGAGCTCATGCTCAAGCCGCAATTCTATCTAGAAAATAAATTGCAGCCATTTTAGTGAACCGATTGAATTTTGACCAAAATGCAAAAAAAAAAAAATTATTTTTGTTTTTCGGGCCTCATATCGATGTATTTTTGCCCCCTAAACACGAATCTATCAATAGTTTTTTCAAAAAATCAAAATTTTCATGAATTTCGCTCAATTTTGGGCCTATTTTCAAAAACCTGAAAATAGCGAAATTTCAAGTCAACGTAATTATGACCGAAACGTATAGAACCGATGAAAAAAAAATTTTCCCAACTTTTTTTTTTTTTTATACGCCCTTATGGCTTTCCGAGTTGGTGTCGAAAGCCATAAGGGCGTATCGAATTTTTTTTTTTCAGCAATCGACGTAATTATGACCGAAAAGTATAGAATCGATGAAAAAAAAATTTTCCCAATTTTTTTTTTTCATCGGTTCTATACTTTTCGGTCATAATTACGTCGATTGCTGAAAAAAAAAATTCGATACGCCCTTATGGCTTTCGAGACCCACTCGGAAAGCCATAAGGGTGGATAAAAAAAAAAAAAATTGGGAATTTTTTTTTTTCATCGGTTCTACACTCTTCGGTCATAATTACGTCGATTCCTGAAAAAAAAAAATTTCGATACGCCCTTATGGCTTTCCAGCCCTACCTTTGGCTGGCATACGCCCTTATGGCAGCTGTAACGCGATATTATCGTCAATAGCTCAAAAATAGGAAAATCAAATTTTCAACGTAATCCGAAAAATTCAATTAAAAAGGTAATCCATGACGATTTCGTTTGTGACTCATTGTCTCCATTGGGAAATATTCTTATCTTTTCGACGGGCTCTTATCATCGACGGACACAGGTTTGACCATGGTTGATTTTCATTCCGTTTCATGGAAGGAAATAGAGGAGAATTCGTTTCTCAGAGACTAATGAGAATGTGATGAAAAATTGGATACGAAACGATCGAGCATGAGCTTTTGTAAGCTCCCTCATCGCCTCGGGCCTACGAAAGACTATAAACGAACGGAATCGAGGAATCGAGAAAACGTCGTGAAAATAAGAATCGAAGAGGTATGTGTGATAAGGACAAAGTGACTAGATAGGGTCAGAGAGACGTTGAAAGAGAGGGTGTGTGTGTGAGAGAGAGAGAGAGAGAGAGAGAGAGAGGGAGAGAGAGAGAGAGAGAGAGAGGGGGGGGGGGGAGAGAGAGGGGGGGGGGGGGTAGTCTGATATATTTGAGGGATCTTTCAGCGCGGTTTTCCCGCACAAATCGACGTGAGAAAAAGCTTCACAGCACGAAAAGTCTCGGTTCAACGTTGGTGAGGAGAAATTTGGGGTTTCGCTAATACGAATATCATGGCTCGTCGAGCGTCCGAAGGGATAAAGGAGAGAGAGAGAGGAACGGCCCGTGCTCGTAAGGGATGCTCGTTTTATCCGGGAATTGTGATTAAATTCTCGGCTCGAGCCGAGACGAAGAAACGTACGATATTTGAGCTCAGCGATGAAGCACCGGCACATCCTCACGCACATGGAGAATATAAGGGCTGAAAATGTCTTCCTTCGCACCCTCACCTACCCTCATAACGTACATATATATGTAGGTCCATTCCATGTCAAATTGACCAAGAGTTGGAATCGATCCCTCACAATTTCGATGAAATTTGGTCAGAAATTTTCGACTTTAATAATACGATGTTCTACCAGAGGAAAAAAATTGAATTTTTTTTGTTTCGAAAGTTATGCAACATTCATATTTTCACAATTTTTTAAGTCTTTCAAGTTTATTCTTTAAATATCTCGAGAACTATTATAGTTACGAAAAAATTGTTCTGCGTTCGTCTTGAAGAGTATACTTGTGGCTACGAAAAAAATGTTCTGAAAAAAAATTTTGAAAAATGATGAATTTGGAGAATTTTGAATTTTCAAAAATCGTGAAAATCCAAGTACCGTATTAAATTTTTCGTTAAATTTTTTTTTATATAATACCTCGTACCGATTTCAAATTTTTTTAACCAAAATTCAAAAATGTATATTTTTGAAACAAAAAAACACCACCCTGAAAATTTCAGGATCTTTTAAGATCAGTACAAGGTATTATATGAAAAAAAAATTTAACAAAAAATTTAATGTTGATCGTGGATTTACACGATTGTTAAAAATTCAAAAATTCATATTTTTGAAAAAACAAAAAACACCTTTCTGAAAATTCTCCAAATTCATCATTTTTCAAAATTATTTTTCGTAATTTTTTTTTTCGTAACCACAAGTATACTCTTCAAGACGAACCCAGAATAATTTTTTCGTAACTATAATATTTTTCGAGATATTTAAAAAATAAACTTGAAAGATTAAAAAAAATTGTGAAATTTTGAATCTTGCAAAACTTTCGAAAAAAAAAATTCTAATTTTTTTCCTTTGGTAGAATTTCGTTTTGTTGAAAACGAAACTTCTGACCAAATTTCATCGAAATAGAAAGGGGTCGATTCTTGATCGATTTGACATGGAATGACCCATATATATCTATATATATATATATATATATATATATATATATATATATATAAACGTATCAAGGCTCATAAATTTTTGTCTCCATCTCACTTCCTCCCCCGGTAGTTCCGCTCGCGCCAATCTTCTGCCTCTCCCCCCCCCCCGCAAAAAGTTTCATCCCCTCGTACACCCCACAGTTTTTGCTGTTACACGTCCGCCCCCTATATGCTCATTTTACCGCATGGCCGACCATCACAAGTACAAAATACAAAATACTCCAGCTGCTTTGCTGCGAAAGAGATTTTCCCCTATCTCTCATTCTCTCATTCTCTCATTCTCTCTCATTCTCTCTCTCTCCCTGCCTGCCTCCCTCCCTCCCTCCTTCCCTCCCTCCCTCCCTCCCTCTCTCTCTCTGGTTCGCTTTTCGCCGGTATATTCAATTTTCGAAAGCCACGGGGTCAGAATGAGCTTTGCGTAATATTGCACGTCTATATAATGGGGTGGGGTGTTAAAATGGACACCATGAGCAGCTAAAACGCCACGCAGTCTAAACTCGTTGCTTTTCATATTAAAACACCGTTTTTATTATAAAATACAATAAAAAATAAAAATGAAGTATTATAGATGTATAATTATGAATTATTAAAAAATTCTTATAGTTATAGAAATTATAACTAAATATAATTAAAAAAAGAAATTAAGAATAAAAAAAATACAATTGAAGCAATTTCATCTGAAATTCTTTCAAAAACAATTGTCAGAGGCGAAATGGAAACTACCGTAAAAATTGTTTTAGTTTTTGAAAATTTAAGTAACCGAGGAAAAACGTTGAAAAAACGATATTTCCCTCTATTTTTAATTCTTTGAATTTTCATTTGTCTTCAATAATTTTTTATGGTGTCCATTTTGCCCCACCCTCGCCCTTATATATATATATATCTTAGACTGGTCGTTAAAAATTAAATTTTCTATGACTCCCCCTAAAAAGCTTACGCTTGATGAAAAAACGCGAGGTAATTTTTTTTTTAACCAAAAATAACACGTGCCGCAAGACGATCTAAGTTGATTTTCATCAAAAGACAATTTTTTTTTTTGCAAACGGCTCGACCGATTTGAATGAAATTTGGACACGTTACAAAGGTATATAAAGGCTATTTTTAGAAAAAAAATAACAGCTCATAATCCTCATAATAACTAATGGAAATAGTTAATTTTTTCGGTAATTATTTTTTTTTCTCCGGGATAACGTTCTGGCACAATTTTTAAAATAATTTTTTTTTGTGTGTCTTACTATCCCATATAATGTCTTCAAATTTCAAATTGATCGGAGAGGTACTTCATATTTTAAAAAATAAAAATTTTTTACATCAAAAAATGCGTTTTTATTTTTTTTAAATATGAAGTACCTCTTCGATCAATTTGAAATTTGGAGACATTATATGGGATAGTAAAACACAACAAAAAAAATTATTTTCATAATTGTGCCAGAACGTTATCCTGGAGAAAAAAAAATAATTACCGAAAAAATTAACTGTTTTCATTAGTTATAATGAAGATTATGAGCTGTTATTTTTGTCTAAAAATAGCCTTTATATACCTTTGTAACGTGTCCAAATTTCATTTAAATCGGTCGAGTCGTTTGTAAAAAAAAAATGTCCTTCCATGAAAATCAACTTAGATCGTCTTGCGGCACGTGTTATTTTTAATTTAAAAAAAAAAAAATTATCTCGCGTTTTTTCATCAAACGGAAGCTTTTTAGGGGGCGTCGCAAAAAATCTACTTTTTCGCCCTATGGGCTTATAAACCGGGTACAACAGAATAATCGGGAGAATGTCTTTTTCGTCAAAAGGAAAATTGCCAGAAATGGAAACAATTTTGCGAAACAATTTTTTTTTGCAAAAAATTTGCAAATTTTTCGTGATAATATTGCATTGTTGATTGATTGTAATATTGTAATATTGACAGGTGAAGCTAAATAAAAGCTTGTAAAAATGAAAACATGAGAAATGAAAAATGAAAACATAAGAAATGTAAGTTATTTCCATCCACCGGCAAAATCCTGAAAAAGCCAGAAAGTTTTGGAACGGAACGTGAAAAAATGCGCGTTAGAAAAAGGGAGAAAAAAAAACATGGAGTCATACCGAACACGATTCCTCGCAATCGCTATCCGGCTTTTTTGACAGAGAGACTCGACACGTGAAAACTTTTAATTTGACGGTGAGTGGCGTTTGAAATCTGTCCCTCAGCTTTCTCCCGTTCGCATTCTCCGGGCTTTGTTTTCCGTATGTGCGTGTAAGAGGAGCTCTCCAAAGTGAGAATTCAGTGAAGTGTTTTCGATGATGACAAGTCTGTCACATACACACACACATATTCACATATAGGAAGGCACAATACAAAGAAGGAGAACAGAATGGGGATGAAGAGGAAATTTGAAGAGTCTCTTCTACTTTGTCAGAGTTCTCGTCCCGAATCATCGTTACGAAGTGAAAAGGCAAAAAAGGTTCTCTCAAAAACAATTCGCACTTGACCAGCAGAAAAAGTAACGGCAAAAAAAAAATGGCGCACGTATGACTGATGCGGTTTCGATTTTTTTTTAAGGGTGTATAGGAACCGCCAGCAAAGAGCAACAATATAATACCTGAGTGGCCACTCATAGAATCGTCGTGGCAAATACCGAGATACAAACGCTTGCACCCCTCAGCGTCTTTTATTGCATTTCCCATGGCGACAAAAGCGTCACATCAAAAAGGTGCTTGTGTGGTTTTTCCACATTGGGGTTGTTCTTGTGTCTTTGTATCCGTGTGCGTGAAAACCTTTGCAAAAACAATGCTGAAAAAGTCGAGACTCCGGGTGAAACGATCATGAATGCTACTCCACTGACTTTATACTCTCTTGTTCCATTTCCCAGCCGAATGAATAAGAAAAAAGGCAAGAGCGAGAGAAAAGAAAAGCAAAAACCAAGGGTGAGGTACGAGGAAAGGTAAGGGATGAATAGCGGGGGATGTTGCTGGTGGATGTATAAAGGCACAAGTGGTTGGAATTCATGGAGATGGGAAGAGGCTTGAAGTAGGCCTTTGCGATGTAAAGGCTGAATCGTCAAGGTTTCCACAATAGTTGTTAGGTATGGTGGGTCACAGGGGATGTGGCTGCATGTACGAGAGAAAAAAAACACCACTAGGGACGATAAAGTTGAGGCAAATAAACGTTTCGGTCATTGGGAATTGAGTGACAATTTATGGCGAAAGAAATAGAAACGGTTTAAGAGAAAGCGCCGTCGAAGAAACGTCACTCGGGGGAACGTTGTTGTGTTTTTATTCGCATAAACGAACTGTGGACAATAGGAAAGGGATGGAGAAATGAATATTTATAGATCGGTTGTGTACAAATTGTTTTATGAATGGAGTCATCGTTATTTAATAAAGTGTAATGTTCGATAATTGAGGGTGAATTTGTAGTGTTTGGACCAATTGTTTGGCAAAACAGCCGGCGCGAGTCTGCGCGCTCCGCAGAGTGACGCGCGCCTCACTCTCCGTGATGTGACGCGCCTCAGTCTCGATGAGGCGACGCGCCTCCCACTCCGCGACGCGACGCGCTCCCCGCTTCACTGGGCGGGGCCCTGCGAGCTGCGCGTGGCGACGATGCGCATCACGCTCCTCAATAAGTCGCGCTCTGCGCTCCCTGCTTTTTTTGCCATAGTACAAAAGTGCGTCTGTGAAAAATGGAAAAAATAAAATCATCTTATTTTATAGGGAGGGTGAGGGTCGAAATTTTTTTATGAGCATAAAAATAACGGGAGCATTTTATACCAAGGGGAAAATTAAACCATCGACAGTCTCTGGCATCGGATATAATTTCGATTTTTGGTTTAGACGCACGCTTTACAGAGCCACACGCATTCCTAAATGCCATGGAACAGCTGGAATGCCAAAGGTCCAGTGGGGTCTATACATGTATTTAAGGGTCGAGAAAGAGAGGGTGAAACTCAACGGAAGCACTGCAGCGCACCCCGCACCACGAAATGTGCATTCTTCATTCCAGGGGAGTTTCAACACGAAGAGAAAAAAAATTCCAGAAGCACATCCATGAGAATTTTTTGTTCGTTTTTTCGTGTCCACGATTCACGATTGTTCGACGCAGTACGTCACATCCTTTGATGTTGAATCACACATTGTGAGAATGATAGATTTTCGAGATGAAAATATTAACAGAGAAAATGGACGAATTCTTATGGTTATTCACAGAGATTAGGATAAATGTAAACGCCGATTTAAATTATTAAATCCAGTTAAATAAAGTAATATATCAATCATATCAATTAAAATAAATGATTTTAGATAAATTTATCTAAAATAAATAAAAAACAAATTTTATCGACTCGCTTTCTTGTCTGTGCGTTTCAAGTGGAATTTTGGAATTGATTTTTCAATACACAAAACTAAAAAAGAAAATGTTTAATACACAAGACTAAGAGGCAAAAAATAATTATTCAACACAAATATAAGTAAAAACTAAATGTAAATTTTTATCAGCTATGAAAATTCTTGTAAGATTTTGAAGGAAAAAAGTGAGACATATTGAATAGCTAATAGTAAAGAGTGCAGAGAGTAGCTATCGAGAGAACTCAGACAGTTCAAATAATTTTCAATGCAATAATAAAATCACGAGTGACTTGGGTAAAGTCATGAATCAATTATCTATTTAATGCGAAATCTGTTTAAGGGTTGAAAAAAATGTTTTGGCTTTTTCAACCCCTTTGAAAAAGTGAAACCTTAAAAATTTAACTTTTATTTAAATAATCATACCTTTAAAATAAGAAACCCTAAAAAATATGATATTCAACTACAAATTTGAAATCAATTTTGGTTATCATCCCCTTCTCCATTCAGTGGGAGTTCTGTGACATAAAATTCACGAAGTAGCTATTAACATTCGAGATCAGACGAGGCCCTCTTATCCCACGATTTTTAGAATCTATTCACCACGTCGAACATTGTTCTTTGCCGTATTGTACGTTTGCCCTGCTTCAAGTTTGAACTCACATCACTTTTCTTCATCCCTTATACATCTGTATAGCTTATACGAGGCCTTGTGAGACGTGAGAGCAGTTTTATGTCGAGAAGCCATCACTGCGAAGCTATCCCGGAGAATATATATCCGGGATAGATATAGGGCGGATAATACTCAAGTAGGTTTGTATACATATATATATATAGAGCCTTCTTCAACCCTCCAGTGTATGTTCCTCGTTCCACGAATGTCGGAAGGAAAAGTGCACACGAGGGTGTACATAGACTCGCAAGTCGTTTCGCATGTCGAAGGGCTTGAGGCCGGGCAGTATAGGGCAAGGGATGAACCCAATTTCCCGTCCATGGGGCGTTCCACGTCAATTTTCCCCGATTTGCATAAATATGGCATCCCAAAAATCATACAAAAAATTCCTTGATAATGACGACTCTGCAATCATCCCTCGAGCTAAAAAAATTGCCACAACCGTGCTGATAACTAATTATTAAGGCGGTATTGTGGTCTTGAGACATACATTTTAAGCGTTTTGTCGAGCTCGATAAAAAATATATATATTTTTACCATTACTTTTTTTTTACAACTTATTTATTAATATTTTGACAATAAACGAAAATTCATCGAGAAAAAAAAATGAAAATTGAATTAAGAGCTGGTAAAGCTGGGGGTAAAAAAAGGGGTGTGCTGGCTAACACGATTGCAACCTTTCCTGTCATCCGATACAAAATTTAAAAAAGCTTCTTAATTAGTAAGAATGTAGTTATAGCCAATACCTCAGAGAAAACGGACAAAAAAAAAATTGCAAAATGGCGGCTGTCTGAACGAAAATAGCGTTTTTTGACCCTTTTTCGTAGTTTTTAATTTTTTTGCAATAGTAAAAAAAATAATTTCGATACTAAAATGGTAGGGGCGATAGAGAGTCATACATTGAAGATTGGTAAAAAATTTAAAGTAAATCGGTTCAGTAGAACTTGAGATATCGTGTCAGCCGTGTTGAGAAAAGTATTTAAGTAGTAAAAATGTCTATAGTCAGACGTGACGAGCGTGCGTCACTAAAATAGCTATAACTTCGTAAATTATTGGAATTTAAAAATTTCCTTTCGAGGATATATTCTTAAAAGTCTAAACTTTAAGAATATGCAAAAAAAATTGATTTTTTCACAATTCCCGACCAGAATAGTCCGTTAAAGTGGGACTTCAACGTGACGAGAGTAGTTGCGTCACTAAAATAGCTACAACTCTGTAAATTATTCGAATTTAAAAATTTCCTTTCGAGGATATACTCTTAAAGGTCTAAACTTTAATAATATGCAAAAAAAATGATTTTTGCAAACATTTGTAGTAATTGTGGATCAACTTTTGGTGAGCAAAATAAAATAATGAGACAGCAATGTGCAAGTTTCTCTACTGCAAATTACTTTTTTTTTTTTAATTGTAATTTGTAATGGAACGTGCATACATTACACATTATTTTATTTATTTATAATGGAACACGCATCCATTACACACTACTATTTTCATTTGTAATGGAATATGCATACATTACACATTACTTTTGTAATTTGTAATGGAAAACTTGTCCAATACACATTGTTTAAAGTAATTGGTAATGCATTACTTTTACATTACTATTTTCACAACTCTGGTTGCAGCGTCACTAAGATAACTATAACTCCGTAAATTATTGGAATTAATAAATTTCCTTTGGAGGATATATTCTTAAAGATCTAAACTTTAAGAATGTGCAAACAACAAATTTATTTCGAAATTCTTGACCAAAACACCGTCTTAACGAATGGGGAAATTTTTCACATAATTCAAGCATTTTTTTAAATCAATTTTCCGCACGTAGGAACGTCTTGACGACGCCCTGGATCATGTGTAAAGTAATGTAAAAAATTATGGATAAAATTGCAAAAAAAAAAAAAAATAAGGGTTGAAGGCTCTTGGAATAGACTACCCCATACGTATTTTAAAATTATTATTATTCCCAAGTGTATGTAGAGATTGAGAGACTCTCGTAGAAGGGATAGAGTGGAAATGTACTTGCGTACTTGCCAGAAACATCCCAAACTTCTTTTCTCATTTTTTTTCTTCCTCCCCCCCCCCTCTCCCCACCCGCCCCTTTCTCTTCTATTTTTATTTTACATCGTGATCGTACACGAGCCATTTCCAAAGTGAATGCTTACACCCTCTTGCTCTGTGTATTGCTGATCTCCTTTTTGCTATATATATATATATATATATATATATATATATATACCGGGTGGTCAACGCAACGTGTACACCTCTTTTACGGCCAAAATATGCTCTGCACAAAAAAAAGTTATATACAAAAGTTACATGGTTTATAAGGCTGCACTATGGAGTGTATTTTTTTTTTTTATAGGAGTAACTTTTGTATATAACATTTTTGTGTGCAGAGCATATTTTAGCCGTAAAAGAGGTGTACACGTTGCGTGGACCACCCGGTATATATATCTATATATGTGCTCTGGTTTTCCTCAGAAACTTGCGAAAACTTTTAGACACTGTTGGGCCACGTATAAACACGGAGCCTTCAATGTCAAATGTTCACCAGTAACTTTGGTATCTTCAGGTCGAGACAACCGACGATTTTCCACGGAATGTCCCGTGCAGGTGAATTTTTTCGAAAATGCATGTTGAAACATTTTAAAGAAAACGCAAAGAAGAAAAAAGAGGCGTTTACATCAACAGACGTCAGTATCAGTATGTTACCAAGATACTCGGTGAAGTAACTTACATAATAGTGTTTATATAGGGGGCATTCCATCCCAAATCGGATAGTTTGAAAAACTTTTTTTTTTTTAATTTCCTTAATTTTTTGGAATTTTTGAGTACCCATCAAAAGACCCTTTCTGTTAAATTTTGAGATTTTTTTGATTACTCGTTCAAAAGATATTTAATTGACAAAAAAACTGCTCTTTTTTTGGTATTTTGGTCATAACTTCTTTAATAATGGTCCACATTGAAAGTTTTTTTTCAAAATTCTTGTTTTTTTATGGTCTTTTAAAAAAAAAATACAACAAAAATATTCGACGTGTTTTTGAATGAGTTTTTTGAATTTTAAAGGTAAAATCGCGTTTTTAAAAGTTAATTTCGTTTTTGATTTTTTTTTAAATTTTTTGTTTCAAACATCTATCTATTCAACAATTTTTAAGACTAGTCCGATCGTGGGATCGCAATGACTACTATTTTTTTTCGATTTTTTAAAAGTAAAAAAAAAATATTTTTTTATAATTTATTATGAATACCAATTTGCGTTACTGTATAGTATTTTTTTCAATATTTAGAATTTATTTTGACACTTTTTTATGGTTAACAGGTTCTTAAAATTAACAATTAAACACAGGTTCTTAAAATCAATCATTAAACACATATTTCTAAATTTTTATATATGGGGCATTCCATCCCAAATCGGACAGTTTGAAAAACTTTTTTTTTATTTCCTCAATTTTTTTATATTTTCAAGTACCCATTAAAAGACCCTTTCTGTTAATTTTTGAGATTTTTTTGATTACCCGTTCAAAAGATATTAAATTAACAAAAAAAACGCTCTTTTTTGGGTATTTTGGTCATAACTTCTTTAATAATGGTTCGAATTAAAAGTTTTTTTTCAAAATTTTTGTTTTTTATGGCCTTTTCAGAATTTTTTTTTTTTGTATAAATTATTATGAATACCAATTTTTGTTACTGAATAGTATGTTTTCTAATCATCTTGAATTAATTGGGACACTTTTTCATTATTAACAGATTTTTAAAATTAATAATTAATCGATGGCAAATAACAACAGGTCAAAAATTGTATGATTGGGCATTGAACCTAAATAGTCTATCGAATATTGCTGTCAAATTTTCACATGAGAAACATTATTCAGATGCAAAAGAAAGATTTTATTTGCGATAAAATACTGCGAAGTCAATCACAGGGGGACACAAAAATTTCTTTCAATTATTCCAATGAGTAACAGAAATGTATTAGCAAAGGAATATTCTAATTCAGGAAATAATCGTATACGTAAGGTTTTCAAAAAAATACGTGAATAAATAAAAGCTGTTGTTATTATTGTTCATAAACAGACTTAACGATTAATTATTAATTTTAAGAACCTGTTAACCATAAAAAAGTGTCAAAATAAATTTTAAATATTGAAAAAAATACTATACAGTAAGAAAAATTGGTATTCATAATAATTTATAAATTTTTTTTTTTATTTAATTTTCAAAAATCGAAAAAAAATAGTAGTCATTGAGATTCCACGATCGGACTAGTCTTAAAAATTGTTGAATAGATGGATGTTTGAAACAAAAAATAAAATAAAAAAATCAAAAATGACATTCACTTTTAAAAACGCGATATTACGTTTGAACCTCAAAAAACTCATTCAAAAACACGTGGAATATTTTTGTTGTATTTTTTTCTGAAAGGGCCATAAAAAAACAAAAATTTTGAAAAAAAAAACTTTTAATTTGGACCATTATTAAAGAAATTATGACCAAAATACCAAAAAAAGAGCGTTTTTTTTGTGAATTTAATATCTTTTGAACGGGTAATCAAAATAATCTCAAAATTTCACAGGAAGGGTCTTTTGATGGGTACTCACAAATATAAAAAAAAATGAGGAAATTAAATAAAAAAGTTTTTCAAACTGTCCAATTTGGGATGGAATGCCCCATAGATACGAGCAGTTGAGTGTGTTGTCAAGAAAAATCGTGAAATAAAGTTCCCTCGAAAGTTATGTCCAGGTCCTTTTTTTAAACCCCCCTCCTTTTGAATAGTGATTTTGATTCCTGCTCAATTTTGAAAATCTTAAAATTGTATTCGGGGGACTTGAGTTTTTTGTAATTTGAATTTTTGCATTAATTGATAAAGCAATTTATTTCAAGCGTTGAAGAATAATCAGTTCTTATTCATAAAAATATTTCAATGTCCTCCAACAGAGATTATTAATTTTTTTTTTTTCGCCTTAAATTGTTTAATAAAAAAAATGATCCACGACAATGAATTCGGATTCCTCTCGAGATTGAATGTAATATTCATTTTTCTTAAAAAAAAAAAAAAAAAATTATTACCGAGCGAAAGCTCCTGAAACAAGTCTGAAAAGGTAATTCGAAAGGTTTCATTCATCGCAAAGCTTTTTATACGGGAATGACAAAATTTTCGTCGAAATTTCATACCTTGTCGGGAAGCTTTGTGCGCGATGAAAGAGAGCGAGGGGCAAAAGGGATGGGCAAAAAAACGCGCGGGTACGTTATTTGCCGACATTTTATTCAAATTACGCCGATCTCTGTGTCTGAAGAAAAATGTGTAACCGCGCGAGAATAATGTTTGAAAAAGCTCGGGCGCGCGTAAACCGGTATAAATTACCGATTACAGTCGCGTCACACTAAATTTCCCCCTGAAAACCGCCCTCGGTGACTGACACCCTCTCTTCGCGCTATCTGTGTCCCCCATATAAACATATATACACAGTGTCACAAAAGTTATGGAACAGCTGAATATTTCCTCAGCCAAGATATTTTTCAAAAAAATCAAGATCTCCCTT
Source organism: Alloplasta piceator (assembly GCA_946863875.1). Taxonomy (NCBI): domain Eukaryota; kingdom Metazoa; phylum Arthropoda; class Insecta; order Hymenoptera; family Ichneumonidae; genus Alloplasta; species Alloplasta piceator. The sequence continues at coordinate 9,570,982 of OX333081.1, read as the reverse complement.
GACCTTTTAAAAAAACTTGTATCGAGGAATTTAAGGGTGATTTCGATTTTGACCTTGACGATAACCTTCAAGGTTATTTCAAGGTCAACTTTTTTTTTAAACGGAAACTCTTATTTGTGACATTGGCAATCGATAGAGCGCAAAACATTACGTTCAGATATGTATCTTGACGATGACCTTCAAGATGATTTCCTGGTGAACCTTTTTAAAAAATAGAAACCTGTAAAAGATCAATTAATTTTTTCAGAATAAGTTTGATTTCTTTGTAGCATTACCCAGGAACGACGTGGACGTAGTTAGTGTAATTGTAAAAGAACTCAAAAATACAGTTTTCTATTTCTTTCAGAAGTTAACCTTGGAATCACCTTGGTCATCGACAAAGTCATGATCAAGTTCACTACTAAATGTGGCTCGTTAAAATCAATAAATTTGCTTGTTACGAAAGAATTTTAGAAGCTTCTAGTCCCAGAGGTATCCACATCTTGTTTCAGTTTAATTGACCTTAGAGTGACCTTCAAGGTCAAAATGTACCTATGACCTAGGCACACGTTTGAACGTAAAATTTTGCGTTCTGTTGATTGCTGATATTGAACAAGGGGGTTTCCGTTTTCAAAAAAAGTTGGCCTCAAACTAACCTTGAAGGTCATCGTCAAGGTCAAAATCAAGGTCACCTTTAAATTCCTCGTTAAAAGTTACTGGAAGAATGACCTCGATCTTTTTGAAAAATATCTTCCCTGTACATATTTTCAGCCATCCTGTGACTTTTGTGACACCCTGTATATGAACTCGTGGAGAAACAGCTGAAAGCACGAAAAACTATGTGAGCGACTGCTTTTTTCGTATATAAACACGCAGAACTGGGTTGGGCACAACACATTTCATTTTTTTTCGCAAAATTCGCGATGATGCGCGCGCCGCTCGATCATTTCTCCGCACGAAAAAAAAAAAAATAGTGGTCCGGAGAACCAAAGAGCTCTCTATCCCTCTCTCCCTCTCTTCTCTCGCATCCCCTCTCCAACCCTTCTCCGCTGTCCCCCACTCTCTCGCTTTATCCCCACGCGAGCATCATTCGCCTCCATTTGCATTACCTCCCGCTATCCTGCGACCCCAAGAACACGAATACGGGGTGTCGCGAAATTGAAATGGATTCAATTGAAATATCTCGCGAACGATTGATTCTATGAAAAAATCGTTCGGACAAAAAACGTTGAGTCTTAAGGGCTCCGAACAATGGCTATAATAATTTTTGTTGTTTGTGCTGTCGGGACATCGTTCGTGTTCACTTAGACTACGAAGTGACCATTTGGTGGTGACTCATTGTGTGTGTGTTGCCTTTTGGACTCGGTGACCAACCAGAAACACTTCTTCATCGGCCTATTTATAACCGAGACATTTTACCATATTTCACTTTAAATAGAACACCCTGTACGAATGGACTGTACACATTGAAATGACCGAGAATCGTGAAAGGATGCAGCAGAGTATGGAACTGGGTGACCCAGGTATACTGAAGTAATTGCAGTTGCATGTAAACGCGAATGACACATTCCCCGAGTACTATATATGTATATTTACATCTATATATATGTATGTATAGGGCATTTCGAGTGAAATGGACCAATCATGATTCTTGACCCGTTAGATTGGTCCAAGATCTCAATTTTATTTCTAGCTTCTTCCCTTCATTTCGGTTTGATGTAAGTTACGTGTAATTTTTCAAATTAATGTTAAAAAAACATATACAATTACATCGATATTCGAATGCATTTGAAAAATAATTTTTTTCGATCCCTTGACAATTCGACTCAGAGTTCAGCCGAAGGATTAAGGGTTGCTGTGGGAAAATAAGGGAAAATTCGCGAAAGGTTTCTTTTTGTGAACAAAAGTCACATTTTACCACAAAGCACGGGTTAGACAGTGGCCGATTTGACTCGGAACGACCCATGATAAATCCACGTGAGTTTCACGCCCTTCGCCCTTCGCGCGCCCTTTCTCTTCGACGATTCTGCTTCTGCAAATGCCATCACCGAGGGTTTGTCGGGAAAACGTTGAGGCTTCATGTGGGGAAAATCGCGTCGCGGACGCGTAAATGTCCCGGACGTGAAAGCTCGCATGGTTCGCGGTTCCACGTTCACCGTGTAATATGTGTCGTATCGAGGGCATCACACCGAGACACACCGAACAAACCATTACAAATGGCGAATGTACGTGTGTCATATAACGTTGAAATATAACTTATCTGGCAATACAGCTGATTTAGACAATCCGAAATCACGGAAAATGGAAACGGAAAATTTACATGATTTTTATCTTCAGATGTTTTAAAAAAATGTAAAAATTCTATAGGAAATCACGAAATTTTTAAGACCAGAATGAGAATGGCAAGATCAAAACCCGCAAAGCTATGGCCAATCAAAGTTTCGTCTTGACCGTATTTTCGAGCCAGATCATGCAGAACTATACAGGATGTTGAGCAATTAGATAACCTGACTAGGTTCGCCGCATAGAGCGCATCAAGATTAAAAAATTTGCTTTATTTAAAAATTTTCTACGATAAAAATTGGCTGAGTTATCAATGTTTTTAAAGTTGACCAATGACGGCTAGAATCTAGGAAAAATGCCACTGGTGGGGGTTTTCACGCCACGCCCACCGTTACCCCCACCACGCGGCTCACCAGTAGCATTGTTCCTAGATTCTAGCCGTTATTGGTCAGCTTAATACATTGATAACTAAGCCAATTTTTGTCGTATAACAATTTTGAAAAAAGCTAATTTTTCGTATTTGCGCGCTCTACAAGGTGAACCTAGTCAGGTTATCTAGTTCCTTAACACCCTGTATGTTGTCGAAAAATTATATACAGAAATGCATTTGAATATTTATTTAATTATACATACGTATACAAATACGTCCCACAAATGGGACGGTCTCCAATTTTTTTTTTCATTTACTTGAACAGCTCAAGCAATTTCAAGGTCATAATTGAAACGGTCCTACATGCGTCTTTGAAGGGTCTTCTGTTTTCGTTTTTCAATTTTTTAGGTGAACATTTTTTCAATTTTCATATTTTCGTCGTCCTCAAGTTGATACGGACTAATTCATCAAGGCATTCCAACAAGTTCCACGGAAGTTGTTGGAAAATATAATTTTTTTTTGCCACGTGCAGCTCGTTAATATATTTTTAAATACAATAGAAGACAGCTTGTCTTGGTGATGTTCGAGGCAAATTAAAATAAAAAAATTGGAAAATTAAATTTATTTAAAGGGGTTCAATAATTGATCAAATAATAATTTGAATAAATAATTTAAATGATTTAATAGATTATTAATCAATTTAATAAATTAATTTAATTGAATAATCAAATTTAAAACATAAAAAATAAATAAAAATGAACGGCTTGTGTAGAACGTAAAATCCACAATAACTGTGCGATAACTTTATCAGCGACACGTTTCTCGAAGAACTCGCCATCGCCAATGTCGGCCAATCTCTTTATCCATTTTTTCTTCTCTCACTTTACCGTCTGTCTTATCATCAATATTCTCCTGTTTATACTCTTGTTTTCGTTTCGCGAGTTTTTCCATTCCCAGTCGAAATAAACAGACGCGGGAAGGAGAACCGTTACCTTTTCTCTTGTCTCCGAGCGAATATTAGAATACCTCGGAAATTCTATTGTTCCCATTCTACTTTTCCCCTTCCAGAATTCGAGACGATGCGTATAAGAATTTTATTAGAATTCCCTCAAGGAACAAGGAAACCAGAGAGAGAGAAGGAAACGAAGGAAAAGGGAGAAAAAGAGGAAACAAGCCTCCAAGGAGACGCTGAATAAAATGGCGACGTAAGGCAAATCCCCTATTTTCGAATTTTAATTAAATTCTTCCTCTTCTTATTTTCATGAGCCAGCAAAGACAGTGAAAGGGCGCGTGATATCGAATTGCAGAAAAAAAAATATTTCTCAGGGAATTTTTCAATATCATCGTTCTAACTTTGAAGATTTTCCAGAGACTCTAAGCTCTCCTTTTCTTACAAAAAAAATTAAAAAAAAATAAATCTGGAAGCATATTCTTCGGTGATCTTCTTTCATTATTATACAGAGTTATCCGTTATCATTCAAGGTTATCACTAACTAATAACTCCCTTAAATAATAACTTCACCACAAGACAAGTCTCCGAGTAAATAGCCTTTCAGTAACAGCTCTACCACAAAATCTACTAATTAGCAGTTCTCCTGTTTGAAAAGACCACAAGATTACAAGTCTCTGGCTTGTCAACTCAGTCGGTTACTTACCGACATCGTTGTCAACGCAGCCGGTAACTTACCGACATCGTTGTCAACTCAGCCGGTAACTTACCGATGCCGTTGTCAACTCAGCCGGTAACTTACCGACGTCGTTGTCAGCTCGGCCGGTAACTTACCGATGTTGCGGTCCGCCCCAATAAAAGAGCACGATCGCCCTGCAGTCGGTAAGTAAGGGATCGCAGAATTTGAGATCCGGAGACGTGTAATCCGACTGGATTATAAAATAAGAAAGTTGTTGAGTGGTAGAGATGTTACCGGAGAGCTGTTGGGAGACTTGTCTTGTGGCAGAGATATTATTTGAGAGAGTTATCATTTGATGGAGAATTATTCTGGTAGACTTTTTATTTGATAGGGTTCTTCGGGTCTTCCAACGCTTCTGTTTGAAAGAGATGTCACACAGTAAACTTGTTAATTGGAAATATTTTAATTGTGATAAGAATGTATTTCTGGTAGAGAAATCAATGTTAGAGCTGTAAATGTGCCGAAGAAACTTTGATACCTATTTTTATGAAATGGCGCTGCAAATGCGATGACTTCTCGACCGACGGGGTCACATGCTGAGGAAAAGGGACAAACGACACGTGAAATGAGAGAATATGCTTACTCAGGCTGAATCCTGAATCCTTGACGTGGATAACCACCATTGGCATCAGCACCATCACGATAAGGTTTACGACATGAAACACCATTCCCGGTCCATGAGCTATGATATCCTGCAAGCATAACACACAAACATCAGCATATAATATCCAAGTAACAGACACGATATATTTGCATATGCATATATGGCTATATATATGAGGTATTCCCGCTCAACGGGACCCCCTTTAAGGCCGACCTCTTCCGATTTTCTTGAAACTCGAGTATGTTTTAGTGTTGCCTGAAAGTATATTGTACACCAATTTTCAGATCTCTAACTATAATACTCTTGGGAATACACCAAAAGTTACATTTCAAACTTTTTGCGTATTCAGCGCTTCGGAGCTTTGACACGGCGCGAAATAAAATCGAAAAGATTCTTTGACAATAGCTTTCGATCGGAAATTTCCTGCGCTTTTTGTTTTTTTAATGAATGTTGGATCTACTAAATTTATTGAATTAATTAAATTAAATTTATTAAATCAAATTTAGTAAATTTGAATTTAATAAATTTATAAAATTCGAAATTCGTTGAAAAAACGAATTTTTTCATCCTCTTTTCGCGTGGAAATCTTGTGGGGAGAATTTCAAGCTTCAATTAAAAAAAAAAATTTGTACGATTTTTTTTCGCCAAAATATTCAATTTTTTGCAAAAAACAACAATATTTATAAAATGTATCGTAACTATAAAACTACTGGGTTTTCGTAAAATCACTTAGACGGTAAAAAGTTGCATACAATTATTCTGGATTCGATGAAATTTTTTCAGAATTTTTTTTTAAATTTTTTTCCAAATTTTTTTTTCCAAAATTTTTCCTGTCAACGAGATATTTTTTTATGTTGAAAAATCAGGGCGCTTGCCTCATCTACGAAGGTTTTTCGATGAAAAAGCCACGGAGATGAGGTTTTTTGATGGAAAGGTCGTGTAGATGATGTAAGAGACACGATTGTTTAGGATAAAAAAATATCTCGTTGATAAGAGAAAATTTTGAAAAAAAAATTTTTGAACAAAATTCTGAAAAAATTTCATAAAATCCAGAATGATTGTATGCACTTTTTTACCTTCTTAGTGATTTCACGAAAATTCAGTAACTTTAGAGTTACGCTACATTTTATAAATATGGTCGTTTTTTGTCAAAAATTGAATATTTTTGGGAAAGAAAATCGTACGAAACTTAAAAAAAAAAACGAAATTGAAGCTTATACTCCCCTTCACAAGTTTTTCATATGAAAAAGAGTTTTTAAAAAATTTCATGGTTAGTGCGCAAAAATTTCAACACCAAAAAATAGCCGAAAATGGACATGTTTCAAAGGGCGTACAGGGTTCAAAAAAAATCGAATTTTTTTTTTGGAAAAAGCGAAATGCAGCTGAATGTATCGCTTTTGAAACGCCGCTTATTGAATTGAAATATCTTTATTTTTACAAGAGCAGCGAAACTTTTTGTGTGACGCGGAATCAGGGCGAGTATTTCCAATCTTTTGGACGGCAGTGTACATATTAGGGTGGGTCAAATAAAATGCCTATTTTTTTTTCCTCAATATAATGAAAAATGTATTGTTTGGCATCTCAAAAAAACCCTCTGCAAGTATTAGCCCTTCATATTTAAATTAAGAGGTCCCTCATCGCAAATTTTTATAAAATTCCAAAGTTAAAAAAAAAAATTCTTATGTTATTCAAATGGGAAATTAAAATTTGCGATGAGGGACCTCTTAATTTAAATATGAAACGCTAATACTTGCAGGGGGTTTTTTTGAGATGCCAAACAATACATTTTTCATTATATCGAGGAAAAAAAAATTAGTCATTTTATTTGACCCACCCTAGTACATACATATATAACAAATGCTGTTGTGCTGATAGAGTGTGATATTGAGCGAGCGACCGGGAGAGTACCCATTGTACAAAAGTTTTGGACGATCCGTCAACGGCTTCCGGTCACGATAGAGAAAAAGTCTCAAGAGTGTGCCAAAAAAGTGTCTAAGCAATGCGCGTGAAATAAACGCGTGACTGCCAAAAGAGCCGATAAATAATGACGATAGAGTGACCTGATCCAGGGATTTCCCAAATCTAAATAATCCAGAAGAAAATTTGAAGAGTTCTTATAATCTGATTTGAATTCTTATGGGATTTGGGTCTAACCAAACGACTTACGGATTACGCAAGATCCACATGAAATTTTCTAGCTCTATATTGAATGCATTTTTTCCGGTGACCAACATCTGAATTGCATAGTAAATCTAAACTGTTCATTCAACTAAACCATTTGGTTATGCAATCACGTATTGAGTGCATTTTACCAAATCGACGGCAGTATGGAAGAACGTGCTATCTCAAATTGTGCTAGAAGAACGTGCTATCTCAAATTGTGCTAAAAAAACGTGCTATCTCAAATTGTGCTAGAAGAACGTGCTATCTCAAATTGTGCTAAAAAAACGTGCTATCTCAAATTGTGCTAGAAGAACGTGCTATCTCAAATTGTGGTAGAAGAACGTGCTATCTCAAGTTAGGAGAGAAGAAGGTGGTATCTCCAATTGATCACATTTGGAGATACCACCTTCTTCTCTCATAATTTGAGATAGCACGTTCTTCTAGCACAATTTGAGATAACACGTTCTTCTAGCACAATTTGAGATAGCACGTTCTTCTAGCACAATTTGAGATAGCACGTTCTTCTAGCACATTTTGAGATAGCACGTTTTTCTAACACAATTTGAGATAGCACGTTCTTCTAGCACAATTTGAGATAGCACGTTCTTCCACACTGCCGTCGAAATATAGAATCAAAACAATGTAATTTTCAATTGAACGAATTCTCTACTCTGTTGGGTCAAGGCTATGTGTATTTATGGGAATGCAATTTTTGTTTCCATTTTGATACACGTTTTGAGTTAACTGAATTACACATTTCGTTCGCCACCCGTAACCGCTGGGTTTAGTTAATTCAAACCAATTTTTTTTCACCTTACCAAACCTTTTTCTCGGTATAGTAGTGAAATAATACAGCGGGAAAAAAAATCGCACAACATTTTCGCATTCGACCTTACTTGACACAAGGTAGTACAGGCGAGACCACTCGACTTTGGGAGGCTACTGCATAAAAACTGATTGCCTCAGAGTGATGCTATAAGCTTGAAGGAGTAGTGGCATACTCGAATCAACGAAGGATGTCACTACAGGTCCCATTTTTTAAAATTAAGGTACTAGAAATTAAGAACATTTAGGCCTGGGGGGTTTTGTACCCCAGTGTGTCAAGTAGGAGTTAAAGCCAATCTGGAAATCAGTAGAAAAATCATCCTAATGGTTTTTCATTTCTGCGTTTGGACTTAATTGTGTCTAATAAAAAAAAGGGGGGGGAAGCCCCAACCCCGTTGACATAGGATAGGTCAGAGGCAACCAGTAGAGGCTGAAAGAGCTCAAAAAATACAGGTGTCGAGCCTTTTTTCGCTTCCTCGAACAATGGTCCTCGAGGTTCGTTAACCATGAAAATATACATGGTGAGTTTTTGTTTGGATCGCAACGAGAAACGAAACAAAACGTTGTTGGTCCGTTGTGAGGCTGATGAACGATTCCTCTTCGACTCTCTCACTCTTCATCCCTCTCTTTTGGTCCCTCGTTTCCTCGTTTTTGTTTGATACTCGAGGCTGTTTGGTGGACCATGAAGAAGAGGTAAAAGCGCCCCGACCAAGTTCGATGCACACACAAAAACAGGAGGCACGAAGAAGAGGGGGTGTGCATGTCCAATCCGACAAAACTTGACGCCCGTTGTCAGCGTTTGTTCGGGGTTGGAACAACCGGGTGAGTGAATCAAACGTGAACTAACGATGAAAGGCGAGCGTGAAGGAGAAAACAACACCGTTGTTTCGGTAGGGCGGAAGCTGGCCTGAGGAGGCTAGATATTAGACTGATTCAAAAAAAAGCGACTATTTTTTGTTTTTCGAAATAACATATTAAATACTTTCGGGGAGGTGAGAAAAGATGCCGTTTAAAAGCAGAGCTCTCAATATAAATATTTAGATATGTCTCATCGCAAATTTCTATTTCCCATTTAAATAACACAGGAAAAAAAATTTTCCTACTTTGAAATTTTATATCTCGGCTTCAAGTCAATGTACCAAAATGAACGACACATATTCTCGTAGAGAATTGAATGTTCTGCAAAAAAGATCTCTTATGATTTTTCGATAAACTCACTCCTTCAAACGTTATTCAAGGTTGAAGTTGAATTTACAGTAAATTTCACTTTTTTTTTAGTTTCCGGAAAAACGTTCAAACTTATTACTAAATATCGTAAAATCAACATCAAAAACATAAATTGGCTGATTTTTAAGAAATGACCAACGTTCACCCATATTCACAGTCTGAGATGCATATATGAGGCATTCCACGTCAAGTCCCCATTTTTTTAAATCACCAAAAATCGCATACAAATTTTTATAAAGTAGTTCCAACTGTCAAGAAAATTCGTGATTTTTTTCAGATTTTTATATTACATATTTTAGCCGGAAAAAAATACAAAAAATGTTCGTGTTCCATTTCGTAACTCGATAATTATTCATCGTACGAAAAAAATAGTACGACATGAAATTTAGGATTTTCAACGTACTTTTCACTGAAATTTTTTACAAACTCCTCCGAAAGCTATATATGCCATTTTTTGAGCAAATAATGTTTTGATATTTTTTTTCTCAGAATTGACATCTTCGATTTTTCTGTAGTTCAAACAGTTTTTTACTTGATATATTTACAGACTACAAAAAAATTGGCTCAGTGGAGAATCCATTCCTTCCCATTCGTTTTTCATCCCAAACGAATACACAAATTTCTCTGTGCATTAACAGGGTTGAGACTATCCATAGATATTTGCTAAAGCCCGCATTTTTGTTTACTTTTTGTACTTTTCCAATTTTTTTAACTTTTTTCATTTTTATTTTTTAAAATATCTTTTTGTACATTTTAATAAACTCTATCAATGGACCCATGTACACCGATAAAGTCTATGCAAATTTGAGTCAAAGGCTACTCGCGTCTCTCGATTGCAAAAAATAATTAATTTACCCTCTTTGGATACACCGACGTTTTTATGGCCAATGAGCACTTTTTTAGTTCGATTAGGGCATGATTTTTGGGAATGAAGCTACTGCTTTGTTCCTGGAATCGTCTTCGCAGTATCAAAACGAAATTATTTTATTATTTTTCCCTGCCTACGATCAATAATGATAAAATATCAATATCTATACTATTTCGTTAAATCACTCTATAATGATAGATTGTATCAATAAAAATGCATTTGAAATAATGGATTCTCCACTACGCCAATTTTTTTTATAGTCTGTAAATATATAGTGTAAAAAACTGTTAAAACTACAGACGAATCGAAGATGTCAATTCCGAGAAAAAAAATATCAAACCATTATTTGCTCCGAAAATGGCACATACAGCTTTCGGAAGAGTTTGTAAGAAATTTCAGTGAAAAGCACGTGGAAAATCCTAAATTTTATGTTGTACTTTTTTTTTCGTCCGATGAATAATTTTCGAGTTACAAAATAGGACGAACAAATTTTTTGTATTTTCTTCCAGCTAAAAAATGTAATTTAAAAATCTGAAAAAAATCACAAATTTTCTTGATAGTTAGAACTACTTCCTAAAAATTTGTATGCGATTTTTGGCAAAAAATGGGGTGGCCGACTTGACGTGGAATGCTTCATATATTAGATCAAATCGTGAATAACTTTTGAAGGAGTGAGTTTATCGAAAAATCATAAGAGATCTTTTTTGTAGAGGGTTCAATTTCCTACAGGAATACGTATCGTTCAATTCGGTAAATCGACTTGAAGCCGGGATATAAAATTTCAAAGTTTGAAATATTCTTTTTCCTGTGTTATTTAAATGGGAAATAGAAATTTGCGATGAGACATCTAAATATTTATATTAAGAGCTTTTAACAGGCATCTTTTTTTACCTCCCCGAAAGTATTTCATATGTTATTTCGAAAAACAAAAAATAGTTTCTTTTTCCGAATCAGTCTGCTGGATGTGCTTCGGGGGTCTCTCGTGACCAACGAGAAGAGATGGGACAGAACCGCTACCATTTTACATCTCGCATTCTACCCTCCGGTATGTTTTCCACCGTACAATGTAGAACTACCGATGTGGACGAGGGTGGTACACGTTCGGGCGTGCAGATCAAATATTTACCAAGAGCTTGACCCAATTACCGACACACGCGATGCCGTTGACGCAGAAAGCGCTATATACCCGTTGAAAAACTATCTCGAGAACCGTGGTGCCTCTCCAATTTGGTCGCAAATTTCATGTTGCCAAAATACTCGGAGCTACCGGAGTGCGCGTTTGGAAACGCTGCGACGATAGCGCGGATAGCGTCGCTGTACCGTTCGATGGTAAAACAGAGAGTGAGCGCCACACGACACGGAATCCCACTCTCTAACGAGTCCTGTAGCTCGTTTGGGGCAATCGGGGGATCACTTCGTTTTACTCACGCAAACTATTGTATTTTTCAGTCACCGAACGAGTCTGGAATACAAATTGAAATGGATTTTTGACCGGCAATTCTCGTAGGGTCGTGCATGTTCTGTTAGAGAGTCGGTAAAGTAGAAATTTTTTGAAAAAATTGTGGTCATTGAAATTAGCACATTGCATTATCATCTTTTTATTCTGTACTTATACTTTTTGAAAAAAAATTTTTTTTTTTGCACTTTAGCCAAAATTCAATCGGTTCACTAAAATAGCTGTAATTTATTTTCTAGATAGAATTCCGGCTTGGACACGGGCTCATTCTCTTCGTAATTGTTCAAACTTCAAAACCTCGCGTGGTTCATCCGGTTCTGATCATTTTTCGATTTTTTGCAGATTTTTAAAGTTCGACCATCGACTTTTGCAAATGATGAAGATTTTAGCATTTGATAAAAATTTATAAAAATTTTCATGGTTTGAGAAAACTATTGGTTGATTCGAGTTCAGGTGCGCAAAACACATCGATATAAGGTTTGAAAAAAGTAAATAAAAAAAAAATTCTTAGCGTTTTGGCCAAAATTGAATCGGTTCACTAAAATGACTGTAATTTTTTTTCTGTAAAAGATTTCGAACTGAACTTGAGCTTATTCTCTTCGCGATCGTTGGAGCTTCAAAATCCCGCTTGATTCATCCGATTTCGATCATTTTGTAATTTTTGCCAGATTTTTAAAGTTGGACCATCGAATTTTGCAAATTTTTGCATACTTTCAATTTTTTTCGACGATTTTCAAACTGCTCTCATTTCTACAAAAATCAAGTCATCGAAATAAACTAAACGCCATTCTCTAAGTTTACTGACAGCCTTTAAGTACGAAAAAGAAATTTTGGAATCGGCCGAACCGAGATAAAGTTATGGGCAATTGAAATTTCGCTATTTTGAGGTTTTTTAAAATGGGGCCAATTATCGAGCAAAAATGTTTTTGATGAAAATTTATAAAAATTTTGGCTTAAGAAAAAACTATTGGTACATTCGTGTTCAAGGGGACAAAATACATCGATATAAGGTTTGAAAAAAAAAAATATTTTTTTTGCATTTTAGCAAAAATTGAACCGGCTCACAAAAATGGCTATAATTTATTTTCCAGATAGAAAATACGTTTGACAATTTAAGGATGTTGAGTCCCTATGAAATCTTTTAATGTTAATTGTTCAATAAATAGCTTCTTAATCGTCGTAAAATTTGTACACGACCTTCTGAATACTTCATGTAAAAACACATTAAATTTTCAGAATTCTATCATCATTACTTCAACCCCCTTAAGGGTTAAAATGAAAAATGATGAGAAAATTCTAAAAATTTGGTATGTTTTTGTATGAAGTATTTAAGAGGTTGTGTAAAAATTTCACGACGATTAAGAAGCTCGTTGTTAAAATATTAACATTTTGTTAAGAATAATTTTTTAAACAAATAAAAAAATATTTATCATTGAACTTCGTTTTATTTACGTTGCTTTCAATATAGCGTAGACCAGTGATCGGCAGTATCGATTTTTTCGTCAACGATATTGATTTTATTAATCATTTTTTCGAAAAATTAATAATTAGTCAAAAAATTTTAGTAATTTTTCTAAAAATTAGTAGTTAGTGAGTAAATACTTTTAATTTTTCCCAAAAAAATTAGTAATTAGTGACAAAATATTTCTAATTTTTCTAAAATATTAGTAACTAGCGAAAAAATATTACTAATTAATTTAAAAAAAACAGTAATTTGGAGAAAAGTATTGTGTATTTTTACATACTTGTGTGAACGGTTTGAGTCATGGTTATAAGCTCAAACAACTCTATTCAAAAAGTTGTTTTATTTTTTATAATGACTAGATCTTTTGAATAATTCACACATTAGTATTTATTGTATCGAATGTCATGCGATATCACACAAGTTATTATTAATACGAATATTTAATCAGTACCTATTAAAAAACACATTAGCAATTTTTATTTTATTTATTACTTTTTCCAAAATTAATACAACATTTCTTCACAAATTATTGATTTTTTTGGTTATTTAGCAATATCTTCCTCGCTAATTACTAATTCTTGGAAAAGATTAGTAATATTTTATCGTTAATTACTCATTTTTTGGAAAAATTAGAAATGTTATGTCACTGATTACTCATTTATTAGGAAAATTAGTAATATTTTGTTACTAATTACTAATTTTTATAAAAATTAGTAATATTTTTTTGCTAATTACTAATTTTTAAATAAAAATTAGAAATATTCTATCACCAATTACTAATTTTTAGAAAAAATAGTAATATGTTCCCACTAACTACTAATGTCAAAAAAAAATTAGTAATATTTCTTTGTTAATTATTCATTTTTCGACAAAAAATTGGATAATAAAAATAGATAGATTTTTTTTTGCCGATCACTGGTGTAGATATTAAAAAATTGAGTGGTCAAAAAAAAATTATCACTAAGTTATATCAGTTTCCATAAGACTACATTTAATTTAATTTAATTTGTTAATGTTGATTGTTCGACCTCTTAAATAATTCATCCAAAAACATACCAAATTTTCAGAATTTTCCTCATCATTTGCCATTTGGGACTCAACATCCTTAAAGCTTGAAACGATATATTTTGACAGTCAAAAGATTGACAGTCAAAACATTGGCAGTCAAAACATTGACAGAATCGGATTCATCGAGCCGAATCTAGGAAAAAACGATTCTGATCTCAACGATGATCAACGAAATCGTACTTGACGAAATAACAATAATAATTCATCCACTTTGGCAATTATAATTTTTTTTTTACTCATGACAATTTTACTATTTCGTGAAACACTCTTTTTCTCACGCCCTCTTTGATTTTACGACCTCAATAAACCGACTGTCCTCAGCGACGAATAGATACACAGGGAATCCGGCAATAAGAAGATTGTTAGAGAAATAAAAGGGGATGAAGAAAAAAAAATAAATGACAAGTGAAAAAAAAAGGGAGAGAGATATAGGGAAAGAGCTTACAGAACGGAAATCGCGAGATCGCTGAAACGAGGAAGTCAGGCGTTCCGAGACGTTTTCTCGCCCTCGCGACATCCGGGAAATCCCTCGCGGCCGCGCGCTCCATAATACTTGGGTCATTCCATGTCAAATCGACCAAGAGTTGGAATCGACCCTTCTCAATTTCTATGAAATTTTGTCAGAAGTTTTCGTTTTCAATAAAACGGAATTCTACCAAAAGAAAAAAAATTTGAAAAAAAATTTTCAAAAATTATTCAAAATTTATTTATTATTATTCAAAGTTTATTTTTTAAATATCTCGAAAACTATTGTAGTTACGAAAAATCGTTCTGAATTCGTTTTAAAGAGGATACTTGGGGCTACGAAAAAAAAATATATTCCGAAGAAACTTTTTGAAAAATGATGAATTTGGAGAATTTTGAATTTTCAAAAATCATGAACATCCAAGTTCCGTATTTTATTTTTGGTTTCATTTTTTTATATAATACCTTGTACTCATCTTAAATTTGACATGGAATGATCCACTTTCAAAGAGAGAAAAGCCGGAGGACGAAGGGAGGGAGGAGGGGGGGGGGGGAGAAGCTCAGCGATTTCCAATGCAGCAAAGCTCGATTATCGTGGCGTTTTCTCGCGTATTCCCTCCTCGACATTGAGATTTTTCTCGTCTCGTGCTATTTAACGATCGGCAACATCGAAAAGACGAAAAAAAAAAAAAAAAAAGTAACAGCTCGATACGAGAGAATCGTAAACCGGAAGTCGTTCGGTGTCGTTACTCGAATCGAATAAATAATGACTATAATCGTTACGATAATACAAACGAATGTTTCTGCACACCGTGAATGCAAAATAGTGAGAAAAAGAAGAACGCAAATCTTTTTATTTTATTTTTTTTAACCCGCGAGAGAGAAGCACCTATTTTTAGTGCCTTATAAATGATATTATTTACGAAATTAAA
This sequence comes from Alloplasta piceator, assembly GCA_946863875.1. Taxonomy (NCBI): domain Eukaryota; kingdom Metazoa; phylum Arthropoda; class Insecta; order Hymenoptera; family Ichneumonidae; genus Alloplasta; species Alloplasta piceator. The sequence continues at coordinate 9,555,589 of OX333081.1, read as the reverse complement.
CATACATTTTAAATAAATAAATAAATATTAAATAAATTTACGAAAGTTAACATTTTCGGAAAATGATCCAGAAAATGTTGAATAAATTTAGTCATTTGAATTGGTGTTTTTATCAGGGAAAGTTGATTCAATGGATACATTTTAAGATGGTATTCTGATATATTCACCCATTTTGAGCGTATTCTCGAACTCACAAAAAAAAATAAAAAATATTTTTACCTTTTTTCTTAATTTTTACAAAATTAAAAAAAAAGATTCTTAATTAGTAAAAATGTTGTTATAGCTCCTTACTCGGAGAAAATGGAAACAAAGAATTTCGCAAAATGGCGGCTGTTTGAACCAAAAAAGGCGTTTTTCGACTTTCTTTCATAGTTTTTTATTTTTTTACTAAAGTAAAAATAATAATTTTGCTACAATAGTAGTAGGGGTGATAGAGAGTTATATATTGAAGATTGGTGAAAATTTTCAAGTAAATCGGTTGAGTAGAATTTGAGATATCGTGTCAACCGTGTGGAGAAACGTAGTTAAGTAGTATAAACGTCTATAGTCAGACATGACGGGCGTAGTTGCTGCGTCACTAATGTAGCTATAACTCCGTATATGATTGAAATAAAAAAAATTCTTTTCGAGGATATTTTCGTCAAGGTCTAAGCTTTGAGAATGTGCAAAAAAAATTGATATTTTCAAAATTCTAGACCAGCATACTCCCTTAAAGTCATGCTCCGACGTGACGGGCGTAGTTGCTGTGTCACTAATGTAGCTATAACACCGTATATGATTGAAATTAAAAAATTTCTTTTCGAGGATATTTTCTTCAAGGTCTAAACTTTGAGAATATGCAAAAAAGTTGATTTTTTCAAAATACTAGACCAGCATACTCCCTCAAAGTTACGCTCCAACGTGACGGGGGTAGTTGCTGCGTCACTAAAATAGCTGAAACTCCGTAAATGATTGAAATTGAAAAAATTCTTTTCGAGGATATTTTCTTCAAGGTCTAAACTTTGAGAAGATGCAAAAAAAATTGATTTTTTCAAAATACTAGACCAGCATTCTCCCTTAAAGTTACGCTCCGACGTGACGGGCGTAGTTGCTGCGTCACTAAAATAGCTGTAACTCCGTAAATGATTGAAATTTAAAAATTCCTTTTCGAGGATATTATCATCAAGGTCTAAACTTTGAGAAGATGCAAAAAAATTGATTTTTTCAAAATACGAGACCAGCATACTCCCTTAAAGTCACGCTCCGACATGACGGGCGTAGTTGCTGCGTCACTAATGTAGCTATAACTCCGTATATGATTAAAATTTAAAAATTTTTTTTCGAGGATATTTTCTTCAAGGTCTAAACTTTGAGAATATGCAAAAAAATTGATTCTTTCAAAATTCTAAACCATCATACTCCCTAAAAGTTACGCTCTGACGTCATGGAGGTAGTTGCTGCGTCACTAAAATAGCTATAACTCCGTAAATGATTGAAATTGAAAAAATTCTTTTCGAGGATATTTTCTTCAAGGTCTAAACTTTGAGAATATGCAAAAAGATTGATTCTTTCAAAATTCTAAACCATCATACTCCCTTAAAGTTACGCTCTGACGTCATGGAGGTAGTTGCTGCGTCACTAAAATAGCTATAACTCCGTAAATGATTGAAATTGAAAAAATTCTTTTCGAGGATATTTTCTTCAAGGTCAAACTTTGAGAAGATGCAAAAAAATTGATTTTTTCAAAATACTAGACCAGCATTCTCCCTCAAAGTTGCGCTCCGACGTGACGGGCGTAGTTGCTGCGTCACTAAAATAGCTGTAACTCCGTAAATGATTGAAATTTAAAAATTCCTTTTCGAGGATATTATCATCAAGGTCTAAACTTTGAGAAGATGCAAAAAAATTGATTTTTTCAAAATACGAGACCAGCATCCTCCCTTAAAGTCACGCTCCGACATGACGGGCGTAGTTGCTGCGTCACTAAAATAGCTATAACTCCGTAAATGATTGAAATTTCAAAATTTCTTTTCGAGGATATTTTCTTCAAGGTCTAAACTTTGAGAATATGGAAAAAAAAGGTGATTTTTTCAAAATACTAGACCAGCATACTCCCTTAAAGTCACGCTCCGACGTGACGGGGATAGTTGCTGTGTCACTAAAATAGCTATAACTCCGTAAATTATTGAAATTAAAAAATTTATTTTCGGCGATATATTCTCAAAGGTCTAAACTTTAAGAATATGAAAAAAAAATTGATATTTTGAAAATTTTAAACCAGAATACCGTCTTAAACGACTGTAAGATCTTCACTAATTGATTGACGATTGAAGATCGAAATTTTCAAAAAATTTCAAAATAACAAATAAATTTTTTTTTGTCACTCACCACTGATAAGCCTTTCTCGATAAGAAGACACAGAGCGACCGGAACCGTGGAATCTGCAAAAATAAAAACAGAAACATTTTTCTAAGAAATTTAGCCACATGCTTTTTGACAAACTAAGCTTTGAGAATTTTTTTTTCGATCACCAAACAACGAATCGAATAAAATTTTCAAATTTTATTCTACATGTATATAAGTATCGAAAAACATTTCTTACTTATTTTAATGGTACAAAGTGGCACGAAAAAATGGTACGAAGTTGCAATATCGCGTCCGAAGAAAATATTTATTAATGAATTATTGACATTTCCGGTCTACGAGGGCTTCCTCTGTCTCTCTCTCTCTCTCTCCCTCCCTCTCTTAATTAAATAGTGCTTCCGGTTGTGGTAAAAAAAAATGAAATGGATCGTTTGGACAATATCTGTATTCTGTCTAAATGTAAGCAAAAAAAAATATTGCAAAGCCAATATCTACCAGTCAATTTCGACTCTCATATTTTCAGTCTTTATTGTTTCGTTCTGTGAAGCTGACTATTTTTGATTGCGCGTGAAGGATATTCGCGCTTTTCAAACGTGTAAATAAAACGGGCTCTGCCTTCCGGCGAGGATAAAGAGAATCGAAAAAAAAAAATACGATCCGGATAAAAAAAAAGAATACAAATACGATCGTTTGAACCTTTTGCGTTGGAGTCGAACAAAAAAAATGGGAAAGAAGGATGCGCTGTTCGATGGAACGTTTATTGTTTCCTGCTCGATGCCCACATTGTATGCCATATTGCATCTGATCGTATTACAACATTCTTGTATCAGGTATGAAGTATTCCAAGGCAGATTTGTTGCATGCTTTTCTCAAATCTCTCTGCTGAGGCTAAAAAGCACTCCGAATTATTTATTCAATTTTTTCCATCAGCCATTTTTTTTCCTACAGCGAAAATTAATGCGAGATGTAAATGTGTAAAAGTTACTCAAAAATCTGCAATTTTATAGGGAAATTTATATTTCAGGGGAATTATTATTATTTTTTTTTTTTAAATTGCACACTTTTTTGATAATCTGAGATCAGAAAAATTGTAGGAAATGGAAAAATAATTCAGGGTCACTGAAGTTGCTTAAGGACTTTTTGGTACCCAAAGGTACTTTTGTTTATGATTTTTTTATGATCAAGCGTAATTGATTTGATGGGAGTGGTTCAGAATTTATTATTTTTGGGGTTCTGTACTTTGAAAGAGAGAAAAAACCCTTTAAGTGAACTCTCGTGTCTGTCCCTCTGTCACAAAGTATTTTTCCTCGAAAACTATACAATGTAGGAATTTTTTAATTTTAATTAATTTATATAATAATTTATATGAGGTATTCCTGCTGAACGGGACCTCTTTTTAGGCCGACCTCTTTCGATTTTCTTGAGACTCGAGTATGTTTTAGTGTTGCCTGAAAGTATATTGTACGCCAATTTTCAGATTTCTAACTATAATACTCTTTGGAATACACCAAAATTTATATTTCAAACTTTTTGCGTATTCAGCGTTTCGGAGCTTTAGCACGGGGCGAAATAGAATCGAAAAAAATTTTTGGCAATAGCTTTCGATCGGAAATTTCCTGCGCTTTTTGAAAAAAATATCAGCGATTCTGAAAAAAACTAATTCATTTAAATTTCGGCCAAAAACCGAAAAACTTGATTTACAAAAAAGGAGCATAATTTAATTTGGCAGAACAATTTTTTTCATGTTTCGTATATATCTGAGAAGTCACGATATAAATTTCAAGTTGGAACTCACATCCGTTTACTAATGCCAAGTCTTTTGGTAGGATAAAAATTCTTAAATATCGTGTTTTTCGTATTCAACAGTTCCCTGATGTATTATATAGCGTTTTTTTAACGAATTTTGAATTTAGTAAATTTATTAAATTAATTAAATTAACTTTATTAAATAATCATATTTATTCAATTTATTAAATTAAATTTATTAAATCAAATTTATTAAATTTTGAATTTAATAAATTTATAAAATTCGAAATTCGTTAAAAAAGATTTGGCATTAGTGAACGGATGCGAGTTACAATTTGAAATTCATATGGTGACTTCACAGAAACATGAAAAAACATTAAAAAAATTGTCCCGCTGAATTAAATTATGCTCTTTTTTTTCAAATCAATTTTTTCGGTTTTTGACCGAAATTCAAATGAATTCGTTTTTTTCGGAATTACTGATATTTTTTTCGAAAAGCGCAGGAAATTTCCGATCGAAAGCTATTGTTAAAGAATTTTTTCGATTTTAGAAGTTTGAAATATAACTTTTGGTGTATTCCAAAGAGTATTATAGTTAGAAATCTGAAAATTGGTGTACAATATACTTTCAGGCAACACTAAAACATACTGGAGTTTCAAGAAAATCGAGAGAGGTCGGCCTTAAAGGGGGTCCCGTTGAGCGGGAATACCTCATATTCATTTTAATTTATATATTAAGTAGAGCTTTTAAAAAAGCTACCTCTGAGGATTCTGAAATTTGTTTTAACATTCAAAATTTACTCAAAAATTTGTTTTATGTCACTCAGTACAATAATGGACGCTTTTGCGTCCGCAAGCGGACGTGAAAACGTCCATATTGCACCTCGTGATATAAAATATCGTACATCACTCGGCGTAAAAACATTTTCTGACTCGTGTGATTGCAGGACTGTTTTTACGTCCTCGTGATGTTTTTACGTCCTCGTGATGTAATGTACTATTTTTTCTTTCCCAAATATTTCTCTATACACAAGTTTTTCAATTTTAACTTTATTTCGAAATTTGATTGCTTCTTCGATTTTTTTCGATTTTTGAATTGTTTAATATTTTCGTAAGTTAACAGAGAAAACCCTATACAAAATTGACAAAATAGTCGCTGGAACACTGGTTGAATTGCCACGGAACATCGCATATTTACATACGTAGATTGGTCGATCCAGTCCCATCAACAAGCGCCAAACGATTTTCAAACGAGAATGAACAATGAAGTGATCTTCTGCCTCGTTTTGGCTTGTGTTCAATCAACAGATCTCCTAGTCACGCTATGTATGCACACCTTTCGCTGCCCGTGTTTTCCGAACAGACGATCAAAATGCATCGTAATAATGGTAAAAAAAAATACCCTCTATTTCTTCTCCTCCTCTCGCCGTGATAAAAATGCCCTCGTTACGAGCAAATGGTTTTAGCGCGTGTTAATAACGCCATTTTGTATCTTAGATGTAAATAAAAAATATTTTTTTACACCTTAATAAATCTCGAAAAAAATCTCAAAACTTCATTTCGATTCATTGTTTGGTAATTACAAAAAAAAATACCAAAAAAGCTCCCTTTTTTAATGCGCCTGTAACGACGCCATTTTGTATCTCAAAAATAAATTAAAAAATATTTTAATACACCTCAATACATCTAGAATAAAATCTCAAAACTTTATTTTGATTCATTTTTTTGGTAATCAAAAAAATCCCAAAAAAGCTCCGTTTTTCAATGTGCCTGTAACGACGCCATTTTGTATCTTAGATATCAATGAAAAATATTTTTCTACACCTCAATACATCTAGAATAATATCTCAAAACTTCATTTTAATTTATTGTTTGGTAATAAAAATTTTAAAAAATACCAAAAAAAGCTCCATTTTTCGATTCGCCTGTAACGACGCCATTTTTTATTTTAGAAATAAATAAAGAATATTTTTATACACCTCAATACATCTAGAATGAAATCTCAAAACTTCATTTTGATTCATTGTTTGATAATAAAAAATTAAAAAATACCAAAAAAAAGCTCCGTTTTTCAATGCAGTTGCAGTTTTTGAGGTTGTATCTTAGATATAGATGACAAATATTTTTATCTATACATACATATACATCTAGAATAACATCTCAAAACTTCATTTTAATTTATTGTTGGGGAATAAAAATTAAAAAAAATACCAAAAAATGCTCCGTTTTTCAATGTGCCTGTAACGACGCCATTTTGTATCTTAGATATAAATAAAAAATATTTTTATATACCTCAATACATCTAAAATAAAATCTCAAAACTCAATTTTGATTCATTGTTTGGTAATCGAAAAAAAAAATTCCAAAAAAGCTTCGTTTTTTCAGAGCTTCTGGTTTAATAAAGCCCCTAATGAATTTTCCTTTACCTTTTTTCACCCCCATTCCATTTACAATTTGTAATCCCTTAATTTTCCAGTAAATAGGAAGATCGTAGCTTGACAGTCGTGAAAAAAAAGAAAAAGTGCAATGTCATTGGCTGGAGAAAACTGCTTCTTATAATTTTGTTAAAATTAAATAAAACTTCGTCGTGTGAAAAAAGTTCCTGAATGACGTGGAAAAAAGCTCCTCATGATGGAGCCACGAGGCGCAAAGACGAGTCGCAATTACGAGTAATTACGAGCTGCTAATTAAGAAGATTTTTTTTCGCGAGTCTCAGTATTCTGGAAAGTGAAGAAAAATGCCATTTAGTAAAATCATATGGCCTCGTTTTTGACGCGCAGTTTTTTCGCTCGATGGTCACGATGGGTCATATATATATGAGGCATTCCATGCCATTTCGATCGTTCCTTGATCATTCCGATTTTCCTGAAAATTTGTTATGTAAAAAAACACATTAAAGTACATTTTCTCAAATTTTTTCAGAATTTTTTGGCCACTCGTTTTTTGAATTTTATTTTTTTTCTTTGAAAAAAAGGACCACTTTGTAAAATCTGAAAAAATTCAGGAAAATCTAATAAAATATAACAAATTTTTTGGGCATCGTTCCAAAATGAAGATTTCAATACTCCATGAGTAAAATTCAAAAAATTGCAAAAAAAAAAAATTTACTCATAGAGTATTAAAATCTCCATTTTGGAACAAAGCCCAAATTTTTTATTATATTTTGTTAGATTATTCTAAATTTTTCAGATTTTACAAAGGGGCCCTTTTAAAAAAAAAATCCAAAGAACGCGTGACCAAAAAATTCTGAAAAAATTTGGGAAATGTTTTTTCAGTATGTTCTCTTATATAAAAAATTGAGAGGAAAATCGGAATGATCAAAGCAAGAAGTTGATCGAAATGGCATGGAATGCCTCATATGTATGTGTGTGTGTGTGTGTGCATCGTTAAGGGGATGTGACGAGTCATCAAGCGCCACTTTCCTACGCAAAAGGAAGAAAAGCGAGTCTAACGGAAACGATTAAAGGGGACGAAGCGTGAAAGAGAGTTCACAGTGCAAACAAAAAAAAAGCCTCGTTGAACTGCAATGAGAAAAAAACACGAGGGAGAATGATAATTCACAACTTCTCAAATTCTTAAGAGACTAATTATTTTTTCTAAAAACAGAAAAAACCTGCCTAAAGGAAATAAAATTCGATATACAATTTATTTGCAGCTCTGTTTTCAATTAAATTCAAAATGCAAAAATCGATTCAATGGGAATGAGTGATGGAAAAAGAAAAAAAAATATCAAATAATTGTTGGATGAATCAACAATTTTGTTTAAACGAATTAACATTGGAATAAATGAGATTTCACGATTTTCATTTAGTAAAAAAAATGGAATATTTTTTTTTATTATTTCTCAAATAATTTATGGAATTATACTATCCAGGAAATGAAAGAATCTTTTTTTATTGGCTCAAATGATGTATGAAACTGTTCAAAAATGATATTCAAAAGTATTTTTTGAGGGATGAGCTAATAAACAATTTTTTAATAAAGTCAAATTCCAAATGTCCAAAATCAATTTTCAAAAATGAGCCTATTGGTATTAATGGACTTTTAACCATCAGTAAAAAAAATAGTATCAATAATCCAGTTGAAAAAAATAAAGTACATTTTTTTTTAAATTTTTATATTTTATCTTCTTATAATTTTTCTACTAACTTTATTATTATGAAGTGAAATTCCATTTTGCGGCAATGAGAAATGGCGAAAAATCGGGGGATTGCAAATTTATCGGGGGGGGGGGGGGGGCGGGGGGGGGTAACGACCAAAAGAGGAGAGCCAGAAACTTCCCTCATCCCTTAAAATATGATGTAATCGTCCCGCTAATTGGCCATTTCAACTTCAACATCACGAGTTCCTTTATGGAAAACAAAGTACTTTGGACAGGAAGCGACAAGAGTATGTCAATAATTGTTTTTTTTCTTCAACCCTCAAAAAATCTATCCTACACTACATTCCTATTTATTTGCACCTCTGCCCTTTCTAAGGCGTTAACTTAACATAACTTAACGTCAAGTTAACTTAACATAACTTAACGTCAAGTTAACTTATCGTTAACTTAACGTTAACTTAACGTTAACGTAACGTTAACTTGACGTTGAGTTAACTTAACGTTAAGTTAATTTAACTTGACGTTGAGTTAACTTAACATTAAGTTAATTTAACTTGACGTTGAGTTAACTTAACTTTACGTTGAGTTAATTTAATTTTACGTTGAGTTTACTTAAATTTCCGGTGAGTTAACTTAACTAGAGCCTCAATTTTCGCGTCACTTTGGAATAGAAAGCTCTGCTGTTAGCCAATTTAAGTACGAGCTTTTCCGTCGTCGAAGAGCAGAAAAAGACGAGATAGAAAGAGAGATTTTCTGGCTTTCTTTACGAGCTTTCACCGCCAATGTTACCTAGCCAGAGCCATAATTCGGTGTCGCCATGGAGCACACATTAGCGACGCCTTCCTCGACATAAAAGCAAAAGGCGTCTAGAATTTATAGCCAAGAGAAAATCATCCCTCTGCAAAATTACCCCCGTAAGTACGGCAATAAAAAAAAGAGAGAAAAAAGACATAAGTAGTTGATAATAAGAACTACTAGGTTATAATAACGAATAATTATGAATAATGATAGATAATAGTTAATAATAATACTAACTCGGCAGTTAATCGTAACGCATCGATAAAAGATAACGATTCAAATGCGAACTAGAAGCGGTTTCTCATCATCGCTATGCGGCACATTTACTACTCTACCTGCGACAACTCTACCGTCTAAAAAATCTACCTTTTCCTAGAGTTTATACCGGCAATTATGTTTCCGAAGAGTTTTATTTTACATTTCTTTTCAAAGAACTCGATCAACATAGAACGTCTCTGCATAACAACTCTACCGAAAACTTTAAGAAATCATGCAAATTTTCTCCCGTGACCTCGTTTTTTCTTCCAACATTGGTCGAGGCTGTCGTGAAGGATTCTTTACAAATGACGATAAAACAATTATACAACTCTACCGAATGAAACTCTAAAAACAACTCTACCGAAAACAAGTCTACAACTATACCGAATAAAACTCTGAATACAACTCTACCGAAAACAACTCTACAACTATACCGAATAAAACTCTAAAAACAACTCTACCGAAAACAACTTTAAAACTATACCGAATAAAACTCTTAAAACTACTCTACCAGAATAATATCTCTCAAAATTATTTCAGAGAAGCGTTCTATTTTTTAGGAACATCTACTCAGTAGCCAATCGACCCAATTCTATCTGGAAGCATGATTCCGGAAGAGATTTTAACTTATATTCGGTACAGTTGTAAATAGAAAACAGTGGAAGTATGATGACTGTATTTTGACTGTAGAAGACTGAATTTTGGTAGATTCGTTCAAGGGGTGTGTTACAACCGGTAGAGATGTAAATGGACATTTTTTATGAACCGCAAGGGCCGAGGTTACAGAAAAAATGTTATTTTCTCCAATGTCAAGTGCGATCTGCGGGAATGACATGTGACGTGTGAGCCTCGTCGTTCGCGGGAAGAGAAGCGAGCTCGTGCTTTACGATTGAAAAGAGAGAAAGAGAGAGGCTAAACGGCAGCATGATGAGAAAGAACTGACAATGGAATTGGCTTTTGGAGCACTGCGTGTTTCACGCAGAGAGAACGTTGGAACTTTTTTTTTCTCACAAAATGACCAGCCCATCTCCGACTATTCCTCCCATCTCCCCTCTCTCTCTCTCTCTCTCTCTCTCTCTCGCTCTCTCTCTTCGCCTCTCTCTGACGCGTTGGTACAGCGCCCAATTCAAGCACCGTCGAGTATCGGCGAACGAGTTCGCGTCGTAAAGTGCGAAATTAACGTTCCGCCGCTGCGTGTAGCAGACTCCACTCCACGCAGTGCCTCTCACCCCTATTTTCCGCATTTTTTTTCGAAGGGAAAAAAAATTAAAAAAAAATTTCCACCCTACCATCGAGTCCCGATTACTCTCTGGCATTTCTCCCTCTTTGTTTTGCCCATCTCTCCATCTCTTTTTATTTTCAAATGCCGCACGGATATTTTTTTCGGCTACCGACGCACCACGAGCTGCGTTTCACCCTCTCTCACCCTCTCTCACCCTTACTCCCTCTCTCTCTCTCTCTCTCTCTCTCTCTCTCTCTCTCTCTCTCTCTCTCTCTCTCTCTCTCTCTCTCCCCTCTCCCCCCCTCACTCTCTCTTCCCCTCTCTCTCTCTCTCTCTCGCTCGCCCTCTCTTACTCTCTCTGACTCACGCTCTCTTGCTCACTGTTGCTCACTCTCTCTTACTTACTCTCTCATACACGAATGCACGATCGAGAGTTCAGGAGCTATCACACGCTCTCATGGATATACACTCCCGCTCAAAAGTTTGGAAACACCAGTCAATATTTCTTGCCGCATAACTCCGTCAAAAATAAAGAAATTCTTAAAAAAGCGTTTTTACGGGAAGGAATTCAGCTTTATTTTGCTTTTGAAAAAAAAAAAATTATGATTTTTTTTCAATCTGGTACATATTTTTGTACGTGATAGTTTTTCGGCCTTTTTTCGACCATCGCGAATTAGGATTATTATCGTAGGTAAAAAAGAGAAAAAAAAATTCTCAAGCTGTACGTCCAATTCGCGATGGTGGAAAAAAGGAAAAAAAACGGTCACGTACAAACCGTTTCGAAAAAAAAAAACATAAAAAATATTTTCAAAGAAAGGAAAATAAAGCTAAATCCCTTCCCGTCAAAACGCTTTTTTTAAAATTTGACTATACCTTTTTTTGACGAAGTTATGCAACTTCCAGTGCGCAAGAAATATCGACTGGTGTTTCCAAACTTTTGAGCGGGAGTGTATATTTTTTTTTTCGAAGGCCCTCCGAGCCGAAAATTCCAGAGGCGTGTGTACACGCGCGCTTGCTTTAGCGGCATCGAGAGGAATAATCAGGATTTCAGGACGATACGGGAACGAGTGAGCGAACGAGCGGAAAAAATAGAAAAAAAAAACGAAAAAATTAAAAAACAAAAAAAATAGCGCGACGAATACGGGGTGTGGAAGAGGGGGTCCCCAATATCGTCGATGCTTGTGCCCCAAACGTCGGTTATTTACCTGTTAAAGCCCTATATGTTTGCCTTAACCCACATGGAAATAAAATATATCGGCAAATATTACGGAAAATATATTTTTTTGATATATTAAGTATATTTTGTCTGAAAAATGTACGTATTACAAATATGATTTTAGGTATATTTTTAATCTATTTGAAAATATTACAATATAAATATAAAAAATGTATTGAAGATATATACTAAATATATCAAACGAAAATATTGAATGTATGTTTAATATATTTCAGATGTACTTTCCGACGTACTTGAAACTATACACAATATATATATATATGAAAAATATTGAAGATAAATACTAAATATATCAAACAAACACATTGGATATATGTTTTACGTATTTTAGATATGTTTTTAATATTTGTTCAAATATATACAATATATATCAAAAAAATATATATTTAAGATATATACTAAATTTATCAAATATATATATATTGAGTGCATGTTTTACATATTTTAGATACAATTTTGATTGATGTTTAAATATATACAATTTATATGTAAAATACGTAGTCAATATATATACTAATTATATCAAACATATATATTGAGTGCATGTTATATATATTTTAGATACATTTTTAATTAGTGTTTAAATATACACAATATATATGTAAAAAATATATTTAAGATATATACTAAATGTATCAAACATATATATTGAGTGTACGTTTTATATATTTTCGATATAATTTTAATATATGTTTACATATACACAATATATGTTTTTAAATATATCAAAAAATATATTTTTATGCACAATAATCATTTATCTAAAATATATTTAATATATATTTCAAAAAAATATTTTCTGTCGAAAATGTACTCATCACGAATATATTTTTGAGTATATTTCTTATATGGAATATGCATATTATATATTTAATATATATCTGATATATATTTTAGATACATCTAAAATGTATTTAGAATATATAATGTACACTTCATATATTTTTTAAATATATTTTTACGTATATCGAAAAATATATTTTCCGGTATATTATATTTTCGTGTGGGTTTGCTTGCTATATATGTCTGCCTTTTTTGTTTACTCCCCAACCCTCTCTCTCTCTCTCTCTCTATCTCTCTCTCTCTCTCTCTCTCTCTCTCTCTCGCTCTTTTTTGTCTGTCGCTCGTTAGCAGCAAAAAGAGTCTTCTTCGACTGTTACTGTTTCAGTGAGGTATATATGGAAAATTCACGCAGTTATACTGCAGTGTCGTTATTTCCGCTACTCCAACAATACGATACTCTTCGTACGTAAATACTATACGACGTTCTTTTTTTTTTTTGTTATGATATGTGAAATATGCTTTGCCGTGAAGTTGAGCGAGGGATGATGCTTTTTGGTTATAGTCCTAAATATCAAGTCAAAAATAGTCGCTACAAAAAAATTAAGTACACATTTAACCGGATCGTGCATGCGGTTAATTTTTTTTTTTAATTTGTTAACGCCTTAAGCTGGGAAATTACCCAAAAAAGCAACCAGACCTAATTTTTTATTTTATTTAATAAATAAATAGAAAAAAGATGTTTATATTTTCCAGCAGTGCTTTTTTTTCTCCATTGAAAAATGATTGAAATAAGTCAAATGTCCCAATTATTGAACAGGTCCCAATTATTGAACACTATCTTGTATTTTTATTATTTCTCATTCACCTGCGTGCATTTATTTATTTATACAAATTTCATTACATGTACGAAACTTTTAGCTATCGAAATGTTACTTTACTTGTGCAAAAAAGCTTTAATTAATAGAGAAAAAAATTATTTAATCAGCAACGGTGACCCGATTTGACCCCTCGTGGTAACTGCTTATCGATTTTGCTAAGACGCGCCGCTTCACGCGTAAGAGCATAAAAAATTCAAAAACTGTCGCATCTCAAATAGTAAAGGCGTTTCAGGTTCCTCAGAAAAATTTTTACAAACGACAATTTAAAAAAAAAATTTTTGATTAATTATTTGTTAAAAAATACGGTGTTCGATCATTGGGACATAGAAAATGCAGTGTGTCCCAATTATGGGACACTCGAATTCTCCAAGATGGCGTCATTAAACCCACCAAAATATCGAGAAAGTTAACGCGCGACAGATCGTGTGAATCAGATTTATTCAAACAAAAACTGTAAGTTCCTGAATAAACTTACCTCTATTCTTTTAATAATAACTCTAAGATCGCCAAATATATTCTTTATTTGTATCTTCGTGCAATAAACATAAAAAGAAAAGTAAAAGGAGAATATAACCCAAATGTAACCTAAAAATACGAATGTAATGTTCAATATTTTTTGCTCTCCGATATTTCAGTCGAAAAACAAGAGAGCTGCGACTGAATCAAACAAAAATGGAACATAAAAACGAGGAAGCTGAAAATAAAAATAAAATAAAGTTCGTGTTGAAAAGCAAAAACAAACCAAATGCGAATGAACCAAAAACCTGTCAAAAGAGACTAAATATATATTTTTGTATTTCTACATGATTAATAAAAGATTATTCGAGTGTTTGATTTTGCTTTTGTCTCTTAAAATTGTACCTAAAATAATATTTTCAGAATGGAAAAAGAATTCTCGAGAGTGTTCGATAACTGGGACATGCCTGTTCAACATTAGGGACATCGGCACTTCCGGTGTTCAATAATTGGGACATTTGCATGCTTCACATTGTTATTCTTTTTTTTTCATTCGAAATCATTGAAAAATAATTTAAAGGGTGATTTTTCGAAAGTAAAAATATCAAAGTATCATTTGAACATGAAAGCTATCAGCTGAATCACACATCGAGAAACGTTTCCTCCATTATTTCCATTTCTTCGTGTTATTCATAAAAACAGACAGTGAAGAAAATGCTCTCGTCGAGAATAAAGAAAAGAAAACATCCAAAACGTAAAAAGAAAATAATATCTATTTCCCTCCCTTCACAGAGGAGACATCGTCGTTTCCAACCCCTTCGATCTCAGCGAAATGGTTTCTCATATTGTACTGTCCTCGTGAGAGACACTGTTATTATAATTTTTTTTTCCTTTCCCAACCCCCAAAATATCCGAAAAAACGAAACTCCAATTTATCCCTGAAACAGAATAAAAAAGGAGACAGGAAATATTCGCGAGTTGTATGAAAGACAAAAAATCTAGGAGGGGTTGTTTCCTTCCTCCGAAGGGGTGAAAAGAAAGTTACAGTTTATCAATTACCCCAAATATTTTATCAGAGACCCCATTCCCATCCCTTGTACAATATCATATTGCGGAACGAGATTATATCGAGAAACGAAATTGAATTAGGGGTTGAAACGTTTGGGAAGAAAGGGGTTGAAAACATTTTTCGTATCGAGATCGTCGTGAGGTGCGAATGAAATTTTGGGGGTGGCGTCGATAAAACCGCAAACTGTCACGCGAGCACGTGAAAAATTGGGGGATGAAAAGAGAGGGATACAATGGAGGGGGAGGAAAAAAAATGGCGTCATTTTTTTTACGGAGTGACGTTAATCTCATGATAAGAGTTTTAAACGCCGATCGAAGATAAAACGTGGTATATGTGATATATATATTAGAGTGGTCGTTAAAAATTAAATTTTTTGCGACGCCCCCTAAAAAGCTTCCGTTTGATGAAAAAACGCGAGATAATTTTTTTTTTTTTTTAATTTAAAATAACACGTGCCGCAAGACGATCTAAGTTGATTTTCATCGAAAAACAATTTTTTTTTACAAACGGCTGAACCGATTTGAATGAAATTTGGACACGTTACAAAGGTATATAAAGGCTATTTTTCGAAAAAATAACAGCTCATAATCTTCATAATAACTAGAAAAAACAGTGAATTTTTTCGGAAATTATTTTTTTTTCTCCAGGATAACGTTCTGGCACAATTATGAAAATAATTTTTTTTTGTCTTTTACTATCCCATTTAATATCTCCAAATTTCAAATTGATCGAAGAGGTACTTCATATTTAAAAAAAAATAAAAACGCATTTTTTTATGTAAAAATTTTTTATTTTTTAAAATATGAAGTACCTCTCCGATCAATTTGAAATTTGAAGACATTATATTGGATAGTAAAACACAAAAAAAAAATTATTTTCATAATTGTGCCAGAACGTTATTCTGGAGAAAAAAAAATAATTACCGAAAAAATTAACTATTTCCATTAGTTATTATGAAGATTATGAGCTGTTATTTTTTTCTGAAAATAGCCTTTAAATACCTTTGTAACGTGTCCAAATTGCATTCAAATCGGTCGAGCTGTTTGTAAAAAAAAAATTGTCTTTTGATGAAAATCAACTTAGATCGTCTTGCGGGACGTGTTATTTTTAATTTAAAAAATTTTTAAAAATCACCTCGCGTTTTTTCATCAAACGGAAGCTTTTAAGGGGGCGTCTCAAAAAATTCAATTTTTAACGACCAGTCTAATATATATATATATGTATTGTCCAGGGGGTGAGATGGAATAAAAAAAAAATAGGGGTTGAAAGAAAAAGAGGATCCTCGTTTTTTTTCTCTCCCTATCTGTATCTGTATTCAATCGCGAAAGATTTAAGGATAGATACCAGAAATCTCGATGGAGAAAAAAAAGGCGAGACATTTGTCCCTTTCACTTCGGAATCACTGGATCAAGATACAAAGTTCACATTTTCACAAAAGCGATTACGATGAGACTCATTTATTTGTTTTTTTTTTTTTCGTGCAATTGAGAATGTTTTTGAATTTGTAAAAAAATTGGGCAAATACCGAGACAACAATTCTTGAAGGCAGATCTTCAAATTATGTTTTAATCAATTCTTCAATTTTCCCTTCTACCTACAATTTTTTGTTATTATTCTTCTTTGTTCTCAATTCAACAATTTACTTTTCCAAATGCATTTATCCAAAATTCTTATACGCGCAGTTACATCGAATAATTTCGATTGTTCACGATTTTCATCATCGAGTCTATTATAATAATTACAATTTTACACGAAAAGACAGCACCAACGAGAAATAATGCAGCATTGGCAAAATAAAAAAATTCAATCGAGAAATACTCCAGAGACGTAAAAAAAAAGATCTGCTATAACCGAATATGTAAGTTGAAGAAATTCATGTTAAGGTCTTTGTCTCTTATTAAATAAGCGTTAAAAAGTTCATGTTGGAAGTAAAAGCTCGCGTCATTTATATTTTGAACAGAGCTTTGCAATGAAATATATCATCTCAACATTCACCGAGGTCGTTAAAATCACTACGGTTAATTAATTCCATGAAGGCACTCGGGCAAATTGAAATTTGCACATTGCATCCTCATCTTTATCCATAGCTAAATAGCTATGGATAAAGATAGCTAAATAGCTTCCTTTAACACACAATATGGCGATCAAATTTGGCTTCCTCATAAAGGAAGCTTTGTTAACTATTGAAAAATATTAGTAACCAATGTGCAAATTCGATCGATTTTCGCCAAATTTGATAGCGAATAACATTGATAGCTATACTGGTTCTACACAAAATTTCATTGCAATATCTAAAAAATTTCAAAAGTTATAGCGTTTACGTTTCTTTTATAAAAATTAAAAATTCCATAAAAATTTAATCATTCCATCGATTTTCGCCACATTTAATAACTAACATCCTCGATAGCTACATTAGCTCTGTGTAAAGTTTCAGTGCAATATCTTAAAAATTGCACGAGTCAGAGCGTTTACGCTATTTTTCAAAAAATTAAAAATTTCATAAAATTTCAATCCCTCGATGGATTTTCGCCAAATTCAATAGCGAACAACCTCGATAGCTATATTAGCTCTGTGCAAAGTTTCAGTACAATATCTTAAAAAGTGCACGAGTTAGAGCGCTTGGGCTATTATTCAAAAAATTAAAAATTTCATAAAATTTTAATCCCTCGTTGGACTTTTGCCAAATTTAATAGCGAACAACCTCGATAGCTATATTAGCTTTGTGCAAAGTTTCAGTACAATATCCCAAAAATTGCACAAGTTAGAGCGTTTAGGCAATTTTTCAAAAAATTCAAAATTTCATAAAATTTCAATCCCTCGATGGATTTTCGCCAAATTCAATACCAAACAACCTTAATAGCTATACTAATTCTGTACAAAGTTTCAGTGCAATATCTTGAAAATTGCAGAGGCTAGAGCGTTTACGCCATTCTTGCAAAAACGAAAAAAGTCGATAAAATCTGAACACCCGTTATAACTGAAACAAATTTTTTTTCATAATGAAGAGCAATTCGTGCTCGACAAATGTAACAAATTTTTGCTTGATATATCGAAGTGTTTTCGAGTTATTCAACATTTACATCTGAAACTTAAGATACATACACACACACACACACACACACACACACATCCATCCGGACATTTTTTCTAAATATGATTTCTCGATGTTTTAGGACATTTTGAACATATTGGCATAAAAATCGCGAAAAAAATTTTTTCACGAAAACAAAGCTTCCTTTATGAGGAAGCAAAACGAGTTGGTAATCTCTCAAAAGAGAATTCGATGTAGAAACATGGCGATAAATAATTATTTTAATTGTTACGAGTTGTAGAAAAATGACAGAAAGTCGAATAATAATAATAATAATAATAATAATAATAATAATAATAATAATAATAATAATAATAATAATAATAATAATAATAATAATAATTATATAGATAGACTTACAAGCAATTAAAAAAATTGAGGGATGTTCTTTGCCACCGTCATTCTTGCCACTGAGAAAAGTGAACCATTGTATGGGATCCACTCTGATTCCATATCTGTGAACAAAAGAATTATAATATAAAAAAAGGCAATATTTGACTTCCAAACAAATGGATGAATAGGCTAATATTTTAATTGAAAATATCAATTAATTTAGTGAATTGATAAATAAATGCAGATAAATAAATACAGATGCCTGGAGAAATTCAAAAATTGTGTATGAATTTTAACAAAAATAAAAACTCCAATTTTGAATCGATTTTCACCCCTGCCAAAAAAAAAACTGGTAGAAAATAATATCAATTAATTGACTGAATTGATAAATGAATAAACAAATAAATACGAATGAATGGAAATGCCTGGAAAAATTAAAAAATGGTGCATAAATTTTGCCAAAAATTATACTCTAATTTTTACATCAAATGTCAACCCTAATAGAAAACCTATTTAAAAAACAATAATTAATTGAGTACAGGAATGAATAAATTAAGTAAACGGAAAAAAAATTTAGAAAATAACTACTAATGAACACAAATGAGTGGAAAATCAAAAAAATTGTACATGATTTTTTATAAAAATTATTACTTTTATCAAAAATTGAATTTCGCCCCTTGCAGAAGATTCTTTTTCCAAGATCCTTTTTTTGGAATATTTTAGACATTTTAACAAAAATTTTCACGTATTATCACGGTTTTTAGATTGAAAGGAATATCTCGTTCTCGAGGTTCTCGCTAAAATCGCGCCCTGAGGTGAAAGCGTTACGCTTTAAGGGTTGTATGAAGAAAAAAAAAGTGAAAAACGCACTGAGTGGATGATAAGCGTGAGACTATAAACGTCCATCGTTGGTCCGGCTTTAGGACAACGTGGAAAAAAAATGAGAGAAAAAAAAATACAACGTCGAGTACGTCTCACGCTTTCCTGTTCCTTGCCCCGGTCCTCCCTCTCACTCTACTCGTCCCTCATTGTTCTGCGCCCTTTTCACTTGGCGTTCTCCACTTCGGTAAATAATAAACGTCACTCTGCCCCAGTGAGCGAGTCTCCGGACGTTGAAATATACACTTCCGTCCAAAAGTTTGGAAACGCCCCAATTCCGCGTCGCACAAAAAGTTTCACTGCTCCTCTAAAAGTTGAAATATTTTAATTCAACAAGCGGCGTTTCAAAGGGGACATATTCAGCTTCATTTTGCGGTTTCCAAAAATTTTTTGCGATTTTTTTTTTAACCCGGTACGCCTTTTGAAACCTGGTCGTTTTTTGGAATTTCTTTTGGCATCGAAATTTTTACGCACGATCCATGAAAATTTGTTTGAACTGTTTTTCGCATGAAAAACTTGTGAGGGGGAGTATAAGCTTCAATTTCGTTTTTTTTTAAGTTTTGTACGATTTTTTTTCGCAAAAATATTCAATTTTTTGTAAAAAACGACCATATTTATAAAGTTGTGCGTAACTCTGAAACTTCTGGGTTTTCGCGAAATCACTATCAGGGTAAAAATTTGCATATAATTATTCTGGATTCAATGGAATTTTTTAAAAAATTTTTTCCAAAATTTTTTTTTTCAAAATTTTTTATATCAACGACATATTTTTTTTATCTTAAACAATTGGGTCTCTTACCTCATCTACATGGATTTTTCGGTAAAAAAAGCCATGTCGATGACGTTTTTTGATGAAAAAGCTGTGTATATGAGGTATGAGACCCGATTGTTTCAGATAAAAAAAATCTCGTTGAGCAGAAAAACTTTCGAAAAAAAAAATTTGGCAGAAAAATCTGAAAAAATTTCATTGAATCCAGAAAGATTGTACGCATCTTTTTTCCCTTTTAGTAATTTCACGAAAACCCAATAATTTCAGAGTTACGCTACATTTTACAAATATGGTCGTTTTTTGTCAAAAATTGAATATTTTTGCGAAAAAAAATCGTACAAAACTTTTTAAAAAGCGAAATTAAAGCTTATACTCCCCTCCACAAGTTTTTCATGCGAAAAACAATTTTTAAAAAAAAGTTACACAGGTAGCGCGCAAACATTTCAACACCAAAAAATCAGCCAAAAATGACCATGATTCAAAGGGCGTACCAAGTTGAAAAAAAAAATTCAAAAAATTTTTTGAAAAAAAGCGAAATGAAACTGAATATGTCCCCTTTAAAATGCCGCTTTTTGAATTGAAATATCTTCATTTTTAAAAGAGCAGCGAATCTATTTGTGCGGCGTGGAATCGGGACGAGTGTTTCCAAACTTTTGAAACGGACTGTATGAAAAAAAAAAAAAAAAAAAAAAAAAAAAAAAAAAAAAAAAGATGATGCTCCTCGCAACCTAGCCAGAGTAGAATGTACAGAAGCCCCCTCGTAGTCGTCATCCACGTTCTCGTCGTCGTCGACGTCGTCGTCGTCGTCGTCGTCGTCGTCGTCGTCGACGTCGGCGTCGTCGTCGTCGTGAAACTCTTCAGTTTTGTACCCCGGTCTGTCGTTGTACAGGCTGCAAGTCTCTCGAGACTCGAGAGAGAAAGAGAGAAGCCCTCGAGATGAGCTCTGAGCTCGACAGAGTTAGACAGAAGTGCGCGACGCCCCGTGAATAATGGTCAGACACGCCTGACGGATTTAAGTAGTAACATCACGGTATGGTCAGACCAAAGAATTTTTCATTTTATTCTCCTTTATTCAAGCCTTTCCAACATGTACATCGATATTCGAATCACACGACGAGCTCCATTGTAAGGAATTATCGATTGATTGAATATTGGGAAAAAAAAATTATTATTATTTTTTTTTAATTGAAATAAATGAAGACTCGCTGATTGTTTCTTTACAGAGGAATCCAAAATGTAAAAAATTGTAAATTATTGAAAAATTAAATTAAAAGCAATTCAAAACAGAGCCGGGAAGTACTTGAAAGTACTCGGTACTTGCAGGTACTTGAAGTACTTGCAAGTACAAAGTACTTAAAAAGTACTTCAAGTATTGTACTTACATTTTTCAAGTACTTCCTGTACTTGAAGTACTGTACTTGAAAATTTCAAGTACTTTTCTGTACTTGAAGTACTTTTTTCAAGTACAAGTATCGAGTACTTTTGAATGTGTCTTGCTGATGGTTGCATGTGCAAAGCCTTTGAATATGGGTCATTCCATGTCAAATCGACCAATATTTGGAATCGACCCCTTTCAATTTCGATGAAATTTGGTCAGAAGTTTTCTTTCATCATAAAACGAAGTTCTAACAAAGGAAAAAAATAAAAATTATTTTTCGAAAATTCAAAATTTCACAATTTTTTCAAGTTTATTTTTTTAATATTTAGACAACTATTATAGTTATAAAAAAATCGTTCTGGGTTTGTCTTGAAGAGTATACTTGGGGCTACGAAAAGAAAAATATTCTGAAACAAATTTTTGAAAAATGATGAATTTGAAGAATTTTGAATTTTTTAAAATCATAAAAATCCACGATCAACATTAAATTTTTGGTTTTATTTATTTTATATAACACTGATATATATAAGTACTTATATTAAAAGATCCTGAAATTTTCAGAAATGTGTTTTTTTTGTTTAAAAAAATATGAATTTTTGAATTTTGGTAAAACTTTTTTTTTTACCTCTAAGTTAAGTGAAGTTGATCAATCATGTAATTTTGACTGCTCAAAATTACAAAATTACATGATTGCTCGACTTAAAAAAATTTATATTTTTGAAACAAAAAAAACATCTTTCTGAAAATTTCAAGATCTTCTCAAATCAGTACAAGGTATTATATTTAAAAAATTAAACAAAAAATTCGATGTTAATTGTGGATTTTCACTATTTTAAAAAATTCAAAATTCTCCAAATCCATCATTTTTCAAAAAATTTTGTCGGGATATGTTTTTTTCCTAGCCCCAAGTATACTCCTTAAGATGAAACAAACGATTCTTAATAACTATCATAGTTTTCAAGATATTTAGAAAAAAATTGAAAAATGGTTAAATTTTTAATTTTGCATAACTTTTGAAAAAAAAAATTAATTTTTTTTCCTCGATAGAACTTGGTTTTATGATAAAACAAAACTTCTGACTAAATTTCATCGAAATTGAAAGTGGTCGATTCCAACTTTTGGTCGATTTGACATGGAATGACCCAAGTACCAGAATTTACGAGACGTACCCGAAAACTTGAAAAGTACTTGAGACTGGTACTTGATTTTTTCAAGTACTTGAAGTACTCGTCTTGACGAGTACTTGCAAGTAACAAGTACTTTGTACTTCAAGTACCACCGGTACTTGATACTTCAAATACCTACAGTACTTTGTACTTGATACTTGAAGTACTTTGCTCAACGCTGATTTAAAATATATAAAAATTAAAAGGTATAAAAAAGTTAGTATAATTAAAAATTGAGTTAAATTTTTTTTGAACCTTTTGTGCAATTTGAACCCCTTAATTGATCCTCGACGAATTGCTTCGTTGATAGACTACTCGCATAGAAAATTTATCATAATGCATCGAAAATCGAAAATTTTACGCAAATCAAAATCCTCCTTGATTTTCAATAAATTGAAAATTTGATAAAGTTATGCTTTTGAGTCATTAAAAAAATATGAGAAAATATTATTCAGTACAACAGACGACTTTTATTAGATTGAAGAGAATTTAGATTAAATAAATTGATATTAAATGCAATTAATCATTCTATACTCGATCAACCTCAATCTTATTCAACAATAATCGTTCGTTTGAATCACTTTAATTCCAATAAAATTTTATTGAATTGCATTGATCTCTCGTTCTGTTTGCATTCATTTAATTCGATCGCATTGCATATTTGCAAGATTTATTCGTTGTTCTCACGCGGACCGATTGAAATTTGCAAGTGAAAAAAAAAATCAATTTATCGATTGTATGGTCAAATAAATAACAAAAAATAAATAACAATAATGATTACCTCAATCATTCGAACTTGCATCTTAACATAATGAATGTCGCAGAATTAGAGAATCAAAATCAATTAACGAATTCAAAAAAAAATTAAAAACTGTCCGGGAAACGTCTTTTGGAAATTGCATACGAACGATTTGAAGTACAACATTAAACTCCTCTCAATGAATCTTCTAATTTATGAATCCCGTTAATCCTGAATTAATTAATTCATTCTTGTTGCAGTCGTAAAATAAATTTTCTCATTTTATAAAAAAAAACATAATGAATATCGCAGAATTAAAGAATGAAAATCAATTAACGAATTCGAAAAAATTAAAAAGTATCCGGGAAACGCCTTTTCAAAATTGCATACGAACGATTTGAAGTACAACATTAAACTCGTCTCACTGAATCTTCTAATTTGTGAATCTCATTAATCCTAAATTAATTAATTCATTCTTGTTGCAGTCGTAAAATAAATTTTCCCATTAAAAAAAAAAAAAACAAACAAACAAAACAAAACAAAACATAATGAAATCGCAGAATTGGAGAATCAAAATTAATTAACGAATTCAAAAAAATTAAAAAGTATCTGGGAAACGCCTTTTCAAAATTGCATAAGAACAATTTGAAGTACAACATTAAACTCGTCTCACTGAATCTTCTAATTCATGAATCCCATTAATCCTAAATTAATTAATTCATTCTTGTTGCAGTCGTAAAATAAATTTTCCCATTTTATAAAAAAAAAAAAAAAAAAAAGAATATCGCAGAATTAGAGAATCAAAATCAATTAACGAATTCAAAAGAATTCAAAAATATTCGGGAAACGCCTTTTCAAAATTGCATAAGAACGATTTGAAGTACAACATTAAACTCGTCTCACTGAATCTTCTAATTTATGAATTCCATTAACCCTGAATTAATTAATTCATTCTTTTGCAGTCGTAAAATGAATTTTCCCATTTTAGAAAAAAAAACACCAAGAAAGGTACAGAGGGAAACTTTCTTTCGAGGGAAATTAATGAATCCAAAAAACGTTACAAAAATTGAATAATTTCATTTTTTCGAAAAAATCTGCAAACTCAAAATTGTGCCAATTTTTGTTTTCCCCACATTTCACATCTCATCATGAAGCAAACTAAAAATCACCTCTCCGAATCTGACGATATACAGTGCTAATAATAAATTACAACAAGAGTCGAATATGCAATAAAAGCTTGAAGGGAGAAAAAAAAAGGAAAACTTTCGATCCTCAGTTCCGATCGTGTGAAATCGGACGAAAATTCTTGAACTATTTCAATGAGCAGAAACGAAGAGAGAGAGAGAGAGAGAGAGAGAGAGAGAGAGAGAGAGAGAGAGAGAGAGAGAGAGAGAGAGAGAGAGAGAGAGAGAGAGTGAGAGAGAGAGAGAGAGAGAGAGAGAGAGAGAGAAGACGAAGAAAAGGGAAGAGGAGATGGAGGAAGGAGAAAACGATGGAAAAATTGTTCAGGTAAAGAATGTGCGGCTCACTGCATAAATTATGACTACATCACGAAACTCACCCCCTCATCCCCTTCGCCCTTTGTCAGGGCGATTGACGACTTACGAAAAAAGTTTTTCCGAGTCGAAGAAAGAGTGGGAGAGAATATAGGCAAAAGGAGGTAGATCGGAGTGACCCACCCCCGGCAAACTTTCGATTCCTTTCGCCGTCACACCCCCATTTCACCCCCTCGAACTATCCAATACTGGTGCGGACGACGGACTTTACCGTAGCGGCCAACTTTTTTGTCAGTCGTCCGATTAATCGAAGCTCAACCCCCTCATCGGCTTCCTTTCAAACTTACCCGATCTTTTTATTTCCACCCCCAACCCCTAACTCTCCTCTCTCTCTCTCTCTCTCTCTCTCTCTCTCTCTCTCTCTCTCTCTCTCTCTCTCTCTCTCTCTCTCTTCGTCTTTTCTCGTTTTCCAACGAGACCGGATTTTTGTGGAGCTTCTCGCAAACGAGACGGCGAATGAATTCTTTATATTTTAATCCACCTAGCGCCGATATTCAAGGGGGAAGATTGAATATTCGAGGAAATTTCGAAACTCGCCGGAATCTCTGGAATAGTGGACAAAATTACTCGAGGGAAAATAGCACCCCCTAAAAAATGATGACTTTTTTTCCTTATCCACGATATAATTTCAAGGGTGCAAATAATGCATTACTTTTTTTAATGCATTTGCATTTTCATTAACCATTAACCATTAAAATTTAATGGTCAATGAAAATTATTTTTATGGACCATTAAAATTTAATGGTTAATGGAAATTATTCTCATTAACCATTAAAATATAATGG
The DNA here is from genome assembly GCA_946863875.1 of Alloplasta piceator. NCBI lineage: Eukaryota > Metazoa > Arthropoda > Insecta > Hymenoptera > Ichneumonidae > Alloplasta > Alloplasta piceator. The sequence goes on along the minus strand of OX333081.1, from coordinate 9,530,002 downwards.
ATAATGGAAATTATTTTCATTAACCATAAAAATTTAATGGTTAATGGACATTATTCTCATTAACCATTAAAATTTAATGGTTAATGAAAATTATTTTTATGAACCATTAAAATTTAATGGTTAGTGGAAATTATTTTCATTAACAATTAAAATGCAATTGCATTTAAAAAAGTGATGCAATATTTGCAACCATGCTCATTACAATGTAGTGTGTAATAGAAAAAAATTTCATCACCCACTGCAATGTAATGTGTAATGGACAAAACTTTGATTGCAATTTTAGGAACTGAAAAATATAGATGAATAAATTATTGCGGTTTTGCATTGAATCTTATTGACTTAGGACTTAGATTTTTAGAATTATAATGTAGATGCTTTTTAGAATTTAAGGTGAAAATCTAAGTCCTAAGTCAATAAAATGTAATGCAAAATTGCAATAATTTTATCATCTATATTTTGCCATTCCCAAAATGGCAATCAAAGTTTTGTCCATTACACATTACATTGCAATGGGTAATGGAAATTTGTTCTGTTACACACTACATTGTGATGGGCAGGGTTGCAAATAATGCATTACTTTTTTTTAATGCAATTGCATTTCCATTAACCATTAACATTTAATGGTTAATGGAAATAATTTTAATGGTTAATGAAAAGAATTTCCATTAACCATTAAATTTTAATGATTAATCATAATAATTACCATTAACCATTAAATCTTAATGGTTAATGAAAATAATTTCCATGATCCATTAAATTTTAATGGTTAATGAAAATAATTTCCATTGACCATTAAATCTTAATGGTTAATGAAAATAATTTCCATTAACCATTAAAATTTTAATTCTTAATGGAAATTAATTTCATTAGCCATTAAAAAAGTAATGGTTAATGCATTACTTTTTCATAAAAAATTTCGCAACCCTGTATAATTCATCAATTAAAAACGAGGTAAAACGATGCCAATGGGGCAAAATGGGACGGTGGAGGAAAAAATCACCCCTAAAAATTCGTCGTTGATGTTTACAATCTGTGGGGTTGTTTAACCGATAATGTTATCTATTTCATTCAATATCTCATTCGAGATAATTTTATCCATTTCATTCAATCTCTCATTAGAGATTGAATGAAATAGATAAAATTATCGGATAAACAACCCCACAGATTGTAATCATCAACGACGAATTTTTAGGGGTGGTTTTTTCCTCCACCGTCCCATTTTGCCCCATCACCACCGTTTGATCTCGTTTTTCGTCTCTTTCTCTTACGTTTCCACTATTATGTGAACCGGATGGAGGGGATGTGAGAGAAATGCGCGCGTGAATCTCTCAATCCTCGAGCATTACGCTCGATTAATCCCCCGCGATAGCGGATTCCTCCTCCAGGTGGCGCTTTTATCGCTTTTTTTTCTTCTTCTCTCTCTCTCCTCTTCTTTCTCTCTCTCTCTCTCTCTCTCGTGCTCATCCCGATTATCCGGTCTGCCTTTCAATGCTCGCCACAGTCTCTCGATTTTTCCACCCCCGCGTCATCGAACCCACGTCATCATCCCCCTTTTGCTGGAACCCCCTCGAGCCGCGAAAAATTTCAACCCCACGCCAAAAATTCCGTCGCGTCCGACATAGGCTCAGGCCGATTAATTATATTTGATCGATCGATCCGGCACGATGAAAAATAATATACGTTACCGCGGGAAAACCACCCCTATTTTCACGTTCGTGCGCTATAAATGTTAATACGGGGGTGGAAGTATCGAGGATATGGAAAAAAATGACAATAATTCGAGCCAGACGATCCCGAGGCTCGATTATTCTAACGGACCAGACATTGATGACCTTCTGTGAAATTCGAGGGTAAAAAAAATGTGGTTTTTGAAATTATATGTTACTCCTTGACTGTTATAAACAACTGCGCGTTATTCTCATTCGCCTTATCTGATAAGGAATGGAAAATAATGATAAGAATGCCGTCGAAAAGAGAGGAAGACAGGGGGAGAGAATAGAAGTGACCAATTAATTTGTATTGCTTATATGGGGCGTTCCATCCCAAATCGGATAGTTTGAGAAACTTTTTGTTTATCTCCTCAAATTTTTTATATTTTTTAGTACTCTTCAAAAGACCCTTCCTGTTGAATTTTCAATTTTTTTGTTATCACCCGTTCACGAGATATTAATTTTTTTTTTAAACCGCTCTTTTTCGGTTTTTTGGTCATAACTTCCTTAATAATGGTTCAAATTAGGTGTTTTTTGTCAACGTTTTTGTTTTTTATGGCCTTTTCGGAAATAAATACAAAAAAAATATTCGACGTATTTTTGAATAAGTTTTTTGAGTTTTTTGAATCGTCTCTTTGAAAGTGAGTACATATTTTAATTTTTTTTTTTCCATTTTTAACTTCTATATATTCAACAACTTTTAAGACCTGTCCGGTCGTTGGCCCTCCATGATTACTTTTTTTTCGATTTTTGAAAATTAAAAAAAAAAATTCTATAAATCATTATAAATATCAATTTTTGTTTGTGTATACAGTGTATAATCTTTTTTTCTTTATTTAGAATTTATTTTGACACGTTTTTATTGTTAACAGATTGTAAAAATTAATAATTAAACGTTAAGTCTGTTTATGAACAAAAATAACCAGTTTTTATTTATTCAACGTTTCTCTTGAAAATCCTATATATACGATTATTTTCTGAATTAGAATATTCCTTCGCCAATACGTTTCCGTTGCTCATTTGAATAATTGCATGAAATTAAAATCTTTTTTTGCATCGAAATAGTGTTTCTCAGGTGAATATTTTTAAACTGTTGATATTTGCTCATCGATTAATTATTAATTTTGAAAATCTGTTAACAATAAAACAGTGTCAAAATTAATTCAAAATTACTACAAAAATACTATACAGTAAAAAAAATTGGTATTCGTAATAACTAATAGAAAAAAAATTAATTTTCAAAAATCGAAAAAAATAGTAGTTATCCAGGGCTCACGACCGTATTGATCTTAAGAGTAGTTGAATGGATAAAAGTTTAAAATAAAAAAATTTCAAAAAAAAAACTTAGTTTGGACCATTATTAGAGAAGTTATGACCAAAAAACCGAGAAAAAAGCGGTTCTTTTTTTAATTTAATATCTTGTGAACGGGTAATCAAAAAGATCTGAAAATTTAACAGGAAGGGTCTCGTGATGAGTACTAAAAAATATAAAAAATTTGAGGAAAAAAAAAAGTTTTCAAGACTGTCCGATTTGGGATGGAAGGCCCCATACACTTGATTAATATCCAATATTAACTTATATTTTTATCAATGAATTAATTAATTTATATATTTATATTTATAATATTGAAATCCTCTATTAAATTAATTAATTATTTATTCATTAATTATCAAATTAATAAAAGAGTGAAATTTTCTATTAGTCGAGTGATATCGATCTGGACGATCGAGTAATTTAACGTCGATTAAAAATACAAGATTATCTTTTTCTCATCAAACTAAATGAAGTTAAAACGAGTTTTCATTCCATAAATGAGAATCCGCTATTAATGAGAATTATTATTTCTCATTGATTTTTTTAAAATAGAAAAGTCAATCACTCTTTCTCGATTCTGGGACGTTAATTAATGAACCGATAAACCGTCAACTCTCCCGATGTGTCTATAACGAGTCTCTCGACTCGTCAATCACGATGAAAATTGCATTAAAAAAAAATAATATTTCAATTTCATCGAATAAATTGAATAAATTAATAATTTTCACGAGATTTCCAATTTACTGCTAATTACCTTTGAGGCAGCAAGACTCGATTGAAATTCGATCTTATCGGGCTATTTTTTGTTACGATTGAAAAAATATTTCGAATTACGAAACGTTATTATTGAATTATTTATTTATTTTTTATTGCCATTATTTTTATTATTGAATCATTAATTTATTTGTAATCATTATTACTTGTTTATTTATTTTTATTAATTACAAACATTTATTTAAAAAACCAAAACCGTGTAATTTCTCCAATATCTAAAATAAATTTTCCTTTAAAAGATTGAGAGAACATAAATATCGAATCACCATTATTTAATTACTGATTTGTTTTCTTATTACTATTATTATTCAATTATTGACTCATTTTTAATTATTGTTATTTTTATTATCTAATTATTCATTTTTAATTAATGAATTTATGTTGATTTTTAATAATTATTTTTTTCATTATTTAATAATTTATTTATTGTTATAATTGAAAACCGAATTTGCGTTTTTGAAGGCCTTAATTAAAAATTCAAATTTGTGTAAATTGTCCAATATCGATTTCTTAAGCGTTGTCCATCTCACCCGGTCAATGCGCCATTCCTAAACACCCTTCCGAACCCCAAACTACCCCTATCTACATTTCCTGATGCCGAGAATCTCTCTTAGAGGGGTTGAAGCGTCGAAAAGCTCGTCGTCGTCGTCGTCGTCGCGTGGCACGGTCTCTTCATTCTATATCCCACTTACAACGGCGTCTACGACGGCAAAGAACGTCAGGCAATTACCGCCGGACGAGCTGGAAGCTCGAACCCCCCCCCCCGCGTCGGCGCCTCGAGCGCGCGCCCTCGCGCAACCCCCTTCGCTCTTGCCGTTACCGGTAAAACTTTTACCCTTACTTAACGAGGGTGATAAATTTTTGTTACGCTCTCGAGGGACGCGACGCCTCGTCGGGAAATAGAAGGGGTGATTTTACGAAAAGAAGGAGGGAGGGGGATGATAAAAATCTCGTTGAAAATTATTCATGATCCGGGAGTGTGCCGAGGAGTAATGGGGGATGAAAAGCGACCCCGTTGTAGCAGAACCAAGCGTGGACTGCTCAAAGAAACAGAAGTTACGAGAAATGGAAATAATAAGGGCGCAACGAACGGAATTTAATAATTGAAAATTCGTCCTTCAGGTCTTCTGATAATAGGAGAAAAAAAATCATCCCCTAGAATTACGCAATTCGTTATTTCGCTTTTATCTGTTATTTAGCTATTATTTAGCTTCTTCTAGATAAGGGCGAAACAGCCGGAATTTAATAAATAAAAATTCATCCTTCAGGCCTTCTTATTATCGAAAAAAAAAATCATCCCCTAGAATGAGACAATTCGTTATTTCGCTTTTATCTATTATTTAGCTATTATTTAGCCTCTTTTGGACAAGGGTAAAAAAACCGAAATTTAATAATTGACAATTTGTCCTTAGGGCCTTCTTATTATCGAAAAAAATATATTTCATCCCCTAAAATAGATAATTCGTTATTTCGCTTTTATTTATTATTTAGCTATTATTTAGCTTCTTTTAGATAAGAGCGAAACAGCTGGAATTTAATAAATAAAAATCCATTCTTCAGGCCTTCTTATTATCGGAAAAAAAATCATCCCCTAGAATGAGACAATTCGTTATTTCGCTGTTATTTATTATTTAGCTATTATTTAGCTTTTTTAGATAAGGGCGAAACAGCCGAAATTTAATAATTGAAAATTTGTCCTTCAGGCCTTCTTATTATCGAAAAAAAATATTTCATCCCCTCAAATAGATAATTCGTTAATTCGCTTTTATTTATTATTTAGCTATTATTTAGCTTCTTTTAGTTGAGGGCGAAACAGCCGGAATTTAATAATTGAAAATTCGTCTCTCAGGCCGCCTATCGGAAAAAAAATTCATCCCCTAGAATAAGACAATTCATTATTTCACTTTGATTTATTATTTAGCTATTATTTAGCTTCTTTTAGATAAGGGCAAGAGAACCGAAATTTAATAATTGAAAATTCGTCCTTCAGGCCTTCTTATTATCGGAAAAAAATCATCCCTTAGAATAAGACAATTCGTTATTTCGCATTTATTTATTATTTAGCTATTATTTAGCTTCTTTTAGATAAGAGCGAAATAGCCGAAATTTAATAATTGAAAATTCGTCCTTCAGGCCTTCTTATTATCGGAAAAAGACAAAATGCATCCCTTAGAATGAGCTAATTCGTTATTTCGCTTTTATTTGTTATTTACCTATTATTTAGCCTCTTTTAGATAAGAGCGAAATAGCAAAAATTTAATAATTGAAAATTCGTCCTTCACACCTTCTGATTAACAGGGGGAAAAAAGCTTTCATCCCCTAGAATGAGACAATTCGTTATTTTGCTTTTATTGATTATTTAGCTATTATTTAGCTTCTTTTAGATAAGGGCGAAACCGCCGAAATTTTATAATTGAAAATTCGTCTTTCAGACCTTCTAATTATAGGAAAAAAAATCATCCCCTAGCATGAGACAATTTGTGATTTTGTTTTTATCTATTATTTAGCCTCTTTCGGATAAGGGCGACACAGCCAAAATTTAATAATTGAAAATTCATCCTTCAGGCCTTCTTATTATCGGAAAAAAAAGTTCATCCCCAAGAATGAGACAATTCGTTATTTCGCTGTTATTTATTATTTACCTATTATTTAGCTCCTTTTAGATAAGGGCGAAACAGCTGAAATTTAATAATTGAAAATTCGTCCTTCAGGCCTTCTTATTATCGGAAGAAGAAAAAATGCATCCCTTAGAATGAGCCAATTCGTTATTCCGCTTTTATTTGTTATTTAGCTATTATTTAGCCGCTTTCAGATAAGGGCGAAACAGCCGAAATTTAATAATTGAAAATTCGTCCTTCAGGCCTTCTTATTATCGGAAAAAGAAAAAATTCATCCCTTAGAATGAGACAATTCGTTATTTCGTTTTTATTTGTTATTTAGCTATTATTTAGCCGCTTTTAGATAAGAGCGAAACAGCCAAAATGTAATAATTGAAAATTCGTCCTTCAGACCTTCTTATTATCGAACAAAAAAAATTTCATCCCCTAGAATAGATAATTCGTTATTTCGCTTCAACTTATTATTTAGCTATTATTTAGCTTCTTTTTTTTATAAGCGCGAAACAGCCAAAATTTAATAATTGAAAATTCATCCTTCAAGCCTCCTTATTATTGGGAAAAAAATATTTCATCCCTTAAAATGAGCCAATTTGTTATTTCGCTTTTATTCGTTATTTATCTATGATTCGGCCTTTTTATTCGACGCTTGGAGTACGAAAAATATTCTCTCTCTTTCCTTTCCTCCTTTGTCAATCAATTTTGGCATTTAAGGGGTTTTCCTTCGCCCTCGTAGTTCACGAACAATCACGTTCGTTCGAAAAGAAGAAAAAATATAGAAAAAAATAAATACGCAATTACGCTATAAGAAAATAGTAGGATGCGTGACGCGGTCCACGTGCGCCGGTCTTTTCTCATTTTTCTCAATGCTTTTCTCTCGGAAGGGAAAGTTACCCCGGGGGTGCTCTCGCCAGTAATCGAGAAAACCTTCCCTTGTCCGCGGGTTCTCCAACCTTCGACCTCAACTGAACGCTCCACGATTTTTCTCGGTAAATATAATGAAAGAGAAAGAGAGAATAATAGAAAATACAAGTGCAACGAAGAAGAATAGATGTATATATGGGTCATTCCATGTGAAATCGACCACTTTTGAACCCTACCACTTTCGATTGGGCTGATTTTTTTTTCCTTTTCTACCCCATTAAAAACGTGTTTCAGGAAATTTTCAAGTTTGTTTACCCAACCCAAAAAATTTTTTTTTTTTAAATAGCTATAACTTCTTCGAAAATTGACTGATTAGGGCGTTTTTTTCTCAAAATTTTCGTCTTTAAATGTACTTTCCGAAAAAAATGCAAAAAAAAAATTGTAAAATATTGAAATCTAAATTTAAATCGAAAGGGATCGGGTTTAAAAGTTGTTGATTTGACATGGAATGACCTATATGTATATTTTTACACGGTAAATAATAAACGAGAAAATAAATATCTTTTTTCACAGGAACATAGACTCGTTTATCACTTCTGCCAATTATATCGTGATTTATTTTTATAAAGGGTGCGTGAAGAAAATTTTTCTCCCTCATTCGGGCAATTTCTTGATCGGACGTTTCATCTGACGGAAATGATCAATTACGCGATGCTACGACGAAAAATTCTTAGTCCCAACGATAGACGCCATTTTATTTTTTATGTTAACTATGAAAATCAGGGGAAAATTTTATTTTTAAGCACGGGATGACTTCCACTTCGAAATATCGATAAAAAAAACCTTTTACCATTTTAATTCTCTTATTTAAGAACGATAAGGTAAATGCATGCATTGCATTGCATGCATTTCACCTGCATGCATTTACTTATTTATAAAAATTTCATTACATATACGGAACTTTTAGCCATCGAAATATTACCTTACTTGTGCAAAAAAAAAGCTTTAATTAATACAGAAAAAAATTATTTCCCGCCGCATCTCAAAAAGTAACGGCGTTTCAGATTCCTCAGAAAATTTCTTACAAATAACAATTAACATTTTTTTTAAAATCAATTATTTGTTAAAAAGTACTGTGTTCGATCATTTGGACATAGAAAATGCAGCGTGTCCCAATTATTGAACGCTCGAATTCTCCAAGATGGCGTCATTAAACCCATCAAAACATCGAGACAGTTAACGCGTGACAGATCGTGTGAATCGGATTTATTCAAACAAAAACTTTAAGTTCCTGAATAAACTTACCTCAATTTTTTTAATAATAACTCTAAGGTCGTCAAATATATTTTTTATTTCTATTTTCGTGCAATAAACATAAAAAGAAAAGTAAAAGGAGAACATAACCTAAATGTAACCTAAAAATACGAATGTAATGTTCAATATTTTTTGCTCTCCGATATTTCAGTCTAAAAACAAGAGAGCTGCGATAAAATCAAACAAAAACGGAACATAAAAACGAGGAAGCTGAAAATAAAAATAAAATAAAGTTCGAGTTGAGAAGCAAAAACAAACCAAATGCGAATGAACCAAAAACCTGTCAAAAGAGACTAAATATATATTTTTGTATTTCTACATGATTAATAAAAGATTATTCGAGTGTTTGATTTTGCTTTTATTTCTTAATATTTTACCCAAAATAATATTTTCAGAACGGAAAAAGAATTCTCGAGAGTGTTCGATAACTGGGACATGCCTGTTCAATATTAGGGACATAGGCACTTCCGGTGTTCAATAATTGGGACATTTGCACGCTTCACATTGTTATTCTTTTTTTCCATTTGACATCATTTGAAAATAATTTAAAGGGTGATTTTTCGAAAGTAAAAATATCAAAGTATCATTTGAACATGAAAGCCATGATTTTTTTTCTTGATTTTATATTTTTTTCTTACCGAATTCAATCCCCAGATCCTTAGCTGATCAATAATTGGGACATTTACCTTAGGCGCCATTTTTATTTTTTTTATAGCTTTACTAACTTGATAAAATTCTCAAGAAGCAGTCGAAGGCCACCTAAGCCGAGCAAAAGGAAGCCCCAGTTGACGAATCCCGTGAAGTTGTCGAAGCCTGAGCTCCACGAGAAGAGACTGTCCCGTGGTTTGTGGCATCTGAAAAAAAAAAATTCGTAATAATGTAACTTTTACAGATATTCATCGATAAAACATTTTTTTCGATTACGTAACCTTCCGCTATAAAATAGTAAATCCATAAATAAATAAAGAAATCAATAAACAGAAATAAATAAAGGGATAAATAATAAATAACGAATTAAGGGGGTCGTCTAGTGTAAAACCTGTTTTTCAAATGTTTTTTGTCGGGAATTTTTTTTCGACAAACCATTAAAATAAAATAATTTATGAATTGTGTGTCATTTTTATTAACATTTGAACAAACTTTGTGAATTTTTTGAAGTAAATGTATTAAATATATGTATTTTTTATTTGTGTTCCTGTTGGGCGGTGTATCTCCGATTATATTTAATACGTTTACTTCAAAAAATTCACAAAGTTTGTTCAAATGTTAATAAAAATGATACACAATTCATGAATTATTTTATTTTAATGGTTTTTCAAAAAAAAATTCCCGAAAAAAAACATTCAAAAAACAGCTTTCACAATAGACGACCCCCTTAAGAATTTTATGAGGATAAAGAATAATAACTTAGGAATAATAACTAATAAAGAAAATATTTAATTAATTAATAGATTTTGAAATAAATAGAAATATTAATAAACAGTAATCATCATTAACAACTCTTAAATTCTTCAATTATTTATAAGCTAAGCCTAAGATTTTTATTCAAACCCAAATAACAAAATTTCTAATTCTGTTCATAACCATATAAAGGAATAAAAAAAACGTACACCACTTAAATAATAATTGACACAAAGAGATAAAATTTAAAATATTTTCAAAATTAATATTAATATTATTGAATACTGAATACTGAATATTATGATATAATATTTGGTATTTAATATCATAAAGTTATAATAAATTTCATGTCTCTGGAAATTATGACGCACGGTTTTTTCATCCTGGATTGTTGGGTTTTTCAATAAAAAGCTTTCAATAAATCCGGAGGACAATTTATTTTCCATGAAAGGAATATTAATAACACTTTTCAATAATCGATATACGAATGAATAATAACATATTCTCACAATGGTCTCGATTATTTATTGCTCCGCTTGAGATAACTGACAAGTGGTCAATGCACGAATAGTCGGACAATGAACGATTCAGCACTCTCAGTTGGATTATCGGATGGTCGCTTGGTGTATAAGCTCAATGGTGAGAGATAGATATCCGTCTGAGATTTGTGAAACGACGCTGGATTACGATGATGACAACGACCAGGGTGCGAGCAATTGAGTCATATATGAAGAATTTCTGGTCGAATGGTTCATTTTTTGAGTCTGATTATTTTCGACTGTGGCACTAATTTTTTTTTTTTGCACATCTGGACTATTTAAAAGGCCATCAAATATTTTCGATTTTATCGATTAGAAATGATGAAAGGTGAAGATCGATTTTTTAAAAATGAGATCGTCAATCAGCCTTCGATTTTTCTCATCGTGTTTCCGGTAAATTTAAAAAGAATTCATCTTGCGTTTCTCAAGATTTCACGCGCATCGCCTTTGAAAACAGATTTTCTGAAAAAACGCATTTAAAGAATTATCGGAATGTTAGAAAGTTTAGAAATTTAAGATATTGTAAAAATTTAGAAATTTTAGAAATTTTAGAAATTTTAGATATTTTAGATATTTTAGATATTTTAGATAGTTTAGATATTTTAGATATTTTAGATATTTTAGATATTTTAGATATTTTAGATATTTTAGATATTCTAGATATTTTAGATATTTTAGATATTTTAAATATTTTAGAAATTATAGAAATTTTAGGAATGAATTTTCTAGGGAATATAGCAAAAAGGTGACCACATAGATCCTGTAAATCCTATCGAATAAATTTTTTTTTAGAAAATGCAATTTTTGGACCCACCCAGATAGATTTGGACCCACCCTTAATTAATTAATGTGGCAAATGTTCAATCAATTGCACATCTGGACTATTCTTTAAAAGGCCATCGAATATTTTCGATTTTATTGATTAGAAATGATGAAAGGTGAAGATCGATTTTTAAAAAATGAGATCGTCAATCAGCTTTCGATGTTTCTCATCGTGTTTCCGGTAAATTAAAAAATAATTCATTTTGCGTTTCTCAAGATTTCAAGGCCATCGCCTTTAAAAACAGAGTTTCTAGAAAAACGCGTTTATAGAATTGTCCGACTGTTAGAAATTTTAGAAATTTAAGATATTGTAAAAATTTATAAATTTATGAAATTTTAGATACTTTAGAAATTTTAGATATTTTAGATATTTTAGAAATTCTAGATATTTTAGATATTTTAGATATTTTAGAAATAATAGAAATTTTAGAAATCATAGAAATTTTAGAAATTATTGAAATTTTAGGAATTTCAGAGATTTTAGAAATTATAGAAATTCTAGGAATGAATTTTCTAGGGAATATAGCAAAAAGGTGACCACAAAGATCCTATAAATCCTATCGAATAAATTTTTTTTTAGAAAATGCAATTTTTGGAACCACCCGGATAAATTTGGACCCACCCTTAATTAATTAATGTGGCAAATGTTCAATCAATTGCTCAACTGTTCTAATTTATTTTTCTCTTTTTATTTCCGAATTTGGGCGATAAATTGATTTTTGAAATATACTAAAAGCTTCTGGTGCATCATGAAAAATGTCTAAAAAAAAATGCTGAGCACATCTGAGAGGGTAAAAACGCATCATAAATCCAGGATCAAGTCAGAAAGTGACGGGCAAGTGGATATTGTCTGGTTTGGCCAGAAATACCTCGTATATGATGCAACCATTCAACCGATCGAGACGGATATACGGAGGGAAACCCGTGGGAGCCATTGTCTTTGAATCTCGGGAGGCTCCGAGAGACCCTTGCCTCTATATATGTGCATGTGTGTGTGTGTGTGAATTTGTGTGTATAGACGCGACGAAGCGCATCCCCTCGAAGGGCTTTTAAACGCTCAAGGAGCGAAGGGGAAGTATCCAAGTCCGCGAATAATCGGCTTACGCAGCGCTTTACCATCGTCGCACAAGCTCGAAGACGTTGTTCGAAATCACGTTCAATTGTCTCGCATCAAACGCACGTGATAAAGATGGAGGGATAGATACTTGTCGTCGTAATTAAGGGTGAAGCCTGAATCAAGATAAGACTCAATTGTTGCGATTTTTTTTTTTTGTTTTCTCCGATAAAATCTCTCAAAACTTTGGGACTATTAAATCTAAAATTATTTATCATTCGTACAAAATGAAGGAAATGATGAGACTTGTAATGAAATATGTAATTTTCATTAAAAAATTCCATCCTCAATGATTAAAATAGTCGTTTAATTTTCTTAACAAATTTGTAGGTATGAGGCATTCCACGTCAAGTCAGCCAGCCCATTTTTTGAAATCGCCAAAAATCGCATACAAATTGTTAGAAAGTAGTTCCAACTATCAAGAAAATTTGTGATTTTTTTCAGATTTTTAAATTACATTTTTTAGCCGAAAAAAAATACAAAAAATTTGTCTGTCCCATTTTGTAACTCGAAAATTATTCATCGTACGAAAAAAAACGTAGAACATAAGATTTAGGATTTTTAACGTGCTTTTCACTGAAATTTTTTACAAACTCCTCCGAAAGCTCTATACGCCATTTTTGGAGCAAACAATGTTTTGATCTTTTTTTTCTCAGAATTGACATCTTCGATTCGTCTGTAGTTTTAACAGTTTTTTACTTGATAAATTCACAGACTATAAAAAAATTGGCGTAGTGGAGAATACATTATTTCAAATGCATTTTTATTGATACTATCTATCATTATAGAGTGATTTAACGAAATAGCGTAGATATTGATATTTTATCATTATCAATCGTAAACAGGGAAAAATAATAAAATAATCTCGTTTTGATACTGCGGAGACGATTCCAGGAACAAAGCAGTATCTTTGCTTCATTTCCAAAAATCATGCCCTTATCGAAATAAAAAAAGTACTCATTGGCCATAGAAACGTCGATGGATCCAAAGAGGGTAAATTAATTTTTTTTTGCAATCGAGAGACGTGAGTATCCTTTGACTCTAATTTGAATAGACTTTATCGGTGTACATGGGTCCATTGATAAAGTTTATTAAAATGTACAAAGAGATATTTAAAAAAATAAAAATGAAAAAAGGTTAAAAAAATTTAAAAAGTACAAAAAATGAACAAAAATGCGGACTTTAGAAAATATTTATAGATGGTCTCAACCCTGTTAATGCACACTGAGCTAATTCTCCACTGAGCCAATTTTTTTATAGTCTGTAAATATATCAAGTGAAAAACTGTTAAAGCTACAGACAAATCGAAAATGTCAATTCCGAGAAAAAAAATATCAAAACATTATTTGCTCCGAAAATGGCAAATAGAGCTTTTAGGGGAGTTCGTAAAAAATTTCAGTGAAAAGTACGTTGAAAATCCTAAATTTCATGTTCTACTTTTTTTTTCGTACGATGAATAATTTTCGAGTTAGGAAATGGAACAAGAAAATTTTTTGTATTTTTTTCCGGCTACAATATGTAATATAAAAATCTGAAAAAATCCAAGAATTTTCTTGACAGTGAAAACTACTTTATTAAAATTTGTATGCGTTTTTTGGTGATTTCGAAAAATGGAGTGGCCGACTTGACGTGGAATGCCTCATATATAAAATTAATTAATTTTTAGGTTTACTTTTAAACAAAAATTAACCACTTTTTATAGCAATGAATAATCTCCGGCTCGTTTTTAAGTATTTACGAATATTTTCTGGGAGAAAAAGAATTTCTTGAAATAAAAATTATTTTTTAGACATTTTTCCTTAAGGCGGTATTCTGGTCTGAAATTTTGAAAAAATCAATTTTTTTTTTGCATATTCTCAAAGTTTAGACCTTTAAGAATATATGTTCGAAAGGAAATTTTTTAATTTCAATAATTTACGGAGTTATAGCTATTTTAGTGAAGCAGCTCGTCATGTCGGAACAAATATTGATACAGACTACTCAAAACTACTTTTCTCAACACGGCTGACATGATATCTCAAGTTCTACTCAACCGATTTACTTGAAATTTTTCACCAATCTTCAATGTGTAACTCTCTATCGCCCCTACCACTAATGTGTCGATATTATTTTTTTTACTATTGTAAAAAAATTAAAAGCTATGAAAAAAAAGTCGAAAAACGCCTTTTTTGTTCAGACAGTCGCCATTTTTCGATTTTTTTTTGTTTCCGTTTTCTCCGAGGTTGGTGTTATAACGACATTCTTACTAATTGAGAATCTTTTTTTAAATTTTGTATCGGATGACTGGAAAAGCTGAAATCGAGTCAGCCAACACACCCCTTTCTTCAACCCCAACTTTACCAGCTTATGACTCATTTCATTTTTATTTTTTTTCTCGAAATTTTTTTTCTTTATCGTCCAAATATTAATAAATATGTTGTAAAAAAAAGGATGGTCGAAAATTTTTTTTTTTTTAATCGAGCTCGACAAAACCCTCAAAATATATGTCTCCAAACCAAAATACCGCCTTAAGTCTCTTTCTTCGTGCACTATCAGTCACACATCAATATTTTCTGACAGATCTATTTCGACTCGGCAGGGATTTATTTTGCTCCGAACAAAAGGAATGTATGAATATCATGATTACAAAAGAGTAGAGAGTACGGATGCAAGTGAGTTTCAGCATGTGAAGGACAAAAGTATTTTATTTTACGAAGTTCTCAGTGTCTCCAGAGAAATCTCCCGAAAAAGGAAATATCATCGGCCCTAAGATTTGTAAATATACATAAGGGAACATACGAGAGAGAGAGAGCGAGAGAGAGAGAGAGAGGGGGGGGGAGGGAGAGTGAAGTGCAAAAAGCTGAAAAAGAATGAAATATCTTCTTGAAAACGTGCACGTAACGTTTCGCTATTTCGTTGCGCCATCTTTGAATTTACTTTATTTTATTTTTTCTTACTGACCACCAAATTCTGAAACTTGGGATGAGAAAAATTTTCCTATATTCAGCAAGATGTAAAAAAAAATCATAAAAATATTTGTCGACTTTTCAAAACTGAGTCTGTAAAAATGCGCAAAATTAAAAAAAAATTGATTCAATTGAATTAAAGAAATTCAATTGAATAAATTCAATTAAAAAAAAAATAAGAATGCAATTATAAATATTCCGAACATTTTTAAATACTTAAAAAAAATAAAATAGAAGTATAGTCAATGTATGTGCAGACCGCCTAATTGTTATCTTTTTTTTTTTTCATTCCATCGAGTCATTTTTGAAAAAAAGCTTGTCATCAGAATTTTCAGCTCTACTTCTATCAGGCGCTTACAGGGTCGAAAAGGCGTCGGGGAAAGGGTTTGAGGCTACCCTTGAAACGGAATGAGTGATAAACCCCCCGGATTGAAATATATCCCGAGGCATTAAATATTTGTTACTACGAAGGACTGTTTCGAGACGCTGGTATACCGTTTGGCAGCTTCACTGCGAGTACAGCCTTTGTGACGGGCGTCGTATATTTGCGAAGGCACTATACGATGCTGCCCTTTGCTTATATTTGCCCTCTCTCGGAAATCGCGAAACTTGTCCATGTGCAAGTATGTGTGTGTTTATGTGTCTCCCCTTTGAGTTCAAAGTAAGAAACCTTTTCGCGTGTTTACCCATATACATATATATTAGGGTGGTCCTTATTTAGGCTATGTTGTTTTTTTCTTTTGACGATAGTGCTAAATCGGTTTTAAATAAATAAATAGAAACTCATACCAAATTTCCCCTCGATATCTCAATTTTAACCTGACCCCGACGGCAGTCAAAGTTTTAAAGGGGAAATACGTGTATTTTATACGGTCAATGATTTTAACATTTTTTCAACTTAGTTAATATAGATTAAAAAATTTGAAACTTGGCACATATATTGCTCATAGTATAAGGTATATTTGTAGTATTTTATCAGATTTTTCATCCTCGATTTTCGACATACCCTCCCGCTAAAAAGTTTGGACACATTTGTCGAATTTCGCACCACACTAAAAGTTTGATTGCGGAGTCAATAATGAAGATAGCTATATTTTCCAAGCGGCGTTTCAAAGAGGACATATTAACCTTCATTTTGCTTTTTTATAAATTTCTCTACGATTTTTTTTGAGCCCGGTACGCACGTTTGAACATGGTTATTGGCCCGGTAGGCACTTTTGAACATGGCCATTTGCCATGTTCAAACATGCGTACCGGGCTCAAAAAAAATCGTAGAGAAATTTATAAAAAAGCAAAATGAAGGTTAATATGTCCTCTTTCAAACGCCGCATGGAAAATATAGCTATCTTCATTATTGACTCCGCAATCAAACTTTTAGTGTGGTGCGAAATTCGACAAATGTGTCCAAACTTTTTAGCGGGAGGGTATGTCGAAAATCGAGGATGAAAAATCTGATAAAATACTACAAATATACCTTATACTATGAGCGATATATGTGCCAAGTTTCAAATTTTTAAATCAATATTAACTAAGTTGAAAAAATGTAAAATTCATTGACCGTATAAAATACACGTATTTCCCCTTTAAAACTTCGACTGCCGTGGGGGCCAGGTTAAAATTGAGATATCGAGCTGAAATTTGGTATGCATTTTTATTTATTTATTTAAAACCGATTTAGCACTATCGTCAAAAGAAAAAACAACATAGCCTAAATAAGGACCACCCTAATATATATATATATTAGGGTGGGCCGAAAATCCGCTTTTTTGAGATTCTTTTAGCAATACCAAAAATATTGTTCATTATGCTACAAAAAAAATCCGTGTGAAGGGAAAAAATTTTGAGTCAACATCCTAGGCTCGCCCAAGTTCGTTAAAGTTCAAAGTGTTGAAAAAAAATTTTCTCAGCTTATTTTTATTGGAAATTTAATTCTCTACAAAATAGGTCCTTATATCAAATCATGTAGGATCGATAGTTTCTAAGATAATTGCTGTTTTTGTGAAAAATTTGTCATTTTCCTTTATATTTATACTTGTTATGGGTAAAAAAATATTTGATAAACGTCTTATTTTATAGGAAATTCAATTCTCTACAAAAAAAGGGCCTTATATGAATTCATCTAGGATTGATGGTATCCAAGATAATTGCAATTTAGTGAAAAATTTGTAATTTTCCTCTATTTTCACATTTTTTATGGTTAAAAAATAATTGATATACTCCATATTTCGTAGGAAATTTAATTCTCTACAAAAAAGTCCCTATATGAAATCATGTGGGA
>OX333081.1:9408139-9512112 GCA_946863875.1 Alloplasta piceator | reverse complement strand
ACGCAAACAGCCGGTAATTGCCATCGAAAAAAAATAAACAAATTCCCTTCTTTGTACAAACGAGAGTGACGTCGAGCGCTTAATTGCGATTTTCATCCCTCAAATATCGTGCAAAAAAAAAATCGCACGAGACGAAAATAATTCGGTGAATTGCAGCGAGGAAAAAAAAAAAATTTCATATTTTCGCGATGACAAAAATAATTGTATCGAATTTTGAAATTAAGGATTTTTTTGAAATTCTCATTTTAGTTTTGTGACACAAGCGTGAGATCTTATAAGGGGAGATCCTGAATGAAAAATTGGGAAAAAGAACAATTTTGCTTATTTTTTCTTTGTCTCTCGTCAGGAAATAATTTTTGTTATATAAAATAATTATTTTCCCCACCCAAAATATTGTAGATTATTTAAAATTCCCTTAAACCAAATTCGCATGAGTAATTTTCTGTTTGGGAAAAAAAACAACAATCATTTCACATTATTTATCATCACTTTTTTGTGAATCTAAAAGATTTGTTAATAAAATTGAACCTAACAATTTTTGTTATACAATCAAGTTGAAATTATTTTACGAAAATTGCAAGTAGTTTTTAAAATTTCGCTATTTTTTTATTCATGGAATTAAAATAAAAAAATTCCGGTTGACGCAAAGAGTAATTTCATGAAAGTTCAAAAATGCATCCATTTTTTTTTTGAATTAATATTCTTGTATAAAAAGGATCAACATCGCTAAAACTTGACAAATAAATCTTTTCATCAGAGCCGATAAAAGAATTTAAAAAACTACCCTCTATTGACATTTCAATTCGAATTTCGAGATCAAAAAAGCTATTTTCCAAAATGGCGTTAATTATCCAGATTAACAAAGTAAATCTCTTCTCTTCTGGCTTTTTTTTACTCTCATTTTGCTGTAATTAATTTCTAAAAAATTTTTATTGACTAATTAATAATAAAAAAAAATCTGAAGTATATCATGAAAATATTTTTGAAAAATCAAAATTTGTAATTTCAAAAATTCACACAATTTCTATATTTTGAATTAGTTTTTCATCAACAAAAAATTGAACACCCCGTGGAGTTTGAATATAATATGCAAGCCTCTTGATACGCTCATTTCTGCAGTTAGCATCGGAGGGTCGTGGCGCGAAGGGTTGGAGGGTGAAACGAGACGCCGTGAACCCGCCACTATGGTTGTTGTATAGTATCGTTCGAAATTTATGACGGATCCGAGGTAATTAATAGAACAGTCGTCGTTTGGGTTGAAGCGAAATGGAAAATTTCTCCCTCTCTCTCTCTCTCCGTGTTTCACCCTTAAATTTTCTCCACCCTCTGCAGCCATAACCGTTTCCGCGCCGCGTCATTTATACCATTAGAGTGTTCATGTGTGTGCGAGAGAGACAGAGAGAGGTTAGACGTCTAATATCGCGGTTACAGTGACGGGCAGCCAACGCAAATCCAAAACCACCCCTCATCCCTTACTCGGTCGTACACCGGATGCTAACGCGTCATCGAGATACTCTCGAATATGCATGAGTTGCTAAATTCTACGAGCCCGGATTGCCAAATGCCGTGAATTTATAGATATGCACATCCACAGTTAACTCCACGTAAATTTAACAAAATAATAATAATAATAATAATTATTATTATTATTATTATTATTATTATTATTATTATTATTATTATTATTATTATTATTATTATTATTATTATTATTATTATTATTATTATTATTATTATTATTATTATTATTATTATTATTATTATTATTATTATTATTATTATTATTATTATTATTATTATTATTATTATTATTATTATTTAAAACCAACCCCTAGAAATTAAATCAACGAACGAGCTCGTCTTTCGTGTTTCCCAAAATAAATCATTTTTTTTTTTATAAACGTTTCAGGGGGATGATTTAATTAATGTATTTAATTTATTTATTAATTAATTTGTTAATTTATGAATTTAATTTAAACAAAAAATAATCATAATTGACTATTTTTTATTTTTTATCAGAAATGAGTAGTCAATTATGATTTAATAAATTCATAAGAATTGTTATCATTGAATTATTATTGAAAAAGAATAATTTAATAAAAAATAGATATAATAGACTATTTTTCATTTTTCCTCGCATGAGACTACAATTTGTTTTCTTCACAATTTAATAAATTCATCATTGCCTGAAAATCGGTTTTACATGCAACCACCCCTAAACTATTAAATGAATGATTTTTTTTTGCAATTTTCACACGTTTCGCCTGGGATATTCCGTACCAACCCCTATAAGAGATTCAATCAACAAACGAGCTCGTCTTTCGTGTCTCCCAAAATAAACAATTTTTTTTTCTTATAAAAGTTTCCGGGGGATGATTTAATTAATGTATTTAATTTATTTATCAATTTATTTATTAATTTATGAATTCAATTTAAACAAAAAATAATCAAAATTGACTATTTTTTATTTTGTATAAAAAATAAGTAGTCAATTATTATTTAGTTAATTCATAACAATTTGTATCATTGAATTATTATTGAAAAACAATAATTTAATAAAAAAAATAGAAATAATGGACTATTTTTCATTTTTTCTCGCATTAGACTATCATTTGTTTTCTTCACAATTTAATAAATTCATCATTGTCTGAAAATCGGTTTTACATGCAACCACCCCTAAACTATTAAATGAATGATTTTTTTTTGCAATTTTCACACGTTTCGCCTGGAATATTCCGTACCAACCCCTATAAGAGATTAAATCAACAAACGAGATCGTCTTTCGTGTCTCCCAAAATAAATAATTTTTTTTTCTTGTAAACGTTTCAGGGGGATAATTTAATTAATGTATTTAATTAATTGATTAATTTATTTTTTAATTTATGAATTCAATTGAAACAAAAAATAATCACAATTGACTATTTTTTATTTTTTATAAGAAATAAGTAGTCAATTATGATTTGATAAATTCAAAGGAATTGTTATCATTGAATTATTATTGAAAAACAATTATTTAATAAAAAATAGATATAATAGACTATTTTTCATTTTTCCTCGCATGAGACTATCATTTGTTTTCTTCACAATTTAATAAATTCATCATTGCCTGAAAATCGGTTTTACATGCAACCACCCCTAAACTATTGAATGAATGATATTTTTTTTTTTTTTTTTCATTTTTACACGTTTCGCCTGGAATATTCCATGCAATGGGCCATATGATATGCGCATATCTGGAGAACCAGGCGGTAAATCTGTATCGATTTTTTTTCATAATTTGAGATTGTAATTAAGGATTACACGATATAAAAAAAAAAAGTGATTGAATTGACCGATACAAAATTCTATTTTTTCGTATAAATCCCAAAAAATTTCGTTTTTTATGCGTCGGGTCATTCGTTCATTTCACGTCACGATATTCCTGCCCATTTTAAAAAGTTGGATTTATTTACTTTTCATTTTTTTTGCAAACTTCAATATTTCAATGTCCCTGTCAATTTCCCGGGACAATAAAAATATGTACACATCTATTTATATATGTATATATTTTTATTTACCTTTCGCATTAGTATGCGGTAATCCTGCTGTCGTACTCCGCCCATGACATTTTATATACGGCTTAATATCTGTCGCCATTTGGCAACAAAAAAAATTTTTTTTTTTTTTTTCAACAAAAAAAATCCGGAAATTCCCCGTATAATCCTCGGTCACGTGATCACACTTCTCTCTTTTCCGGATGAAAATCTCGGTACGAAGCTCAGGTACGAATTTTTTTTTCACACATAAGCCAGACTATAAAAAATTTCGTTGACCAATTTTGGGAATAACCGCAGACAAAAGAATCTTGTCCCAACGAAAATGAAAACACCGTGCAAAAATATTTCGTCGTTTTTGAGACTCTTTCACTTCTTCGGATTTTCTGATCTAAAAATATATTTTGAATATAAAATTTGAATATAAAAAATTGAAAATGATTTGAGAATGAAAAATCATTTTCGATAGACATTTTGGGCAATTTAATTCAATGGGAGTGATGAAGGGCGACGATTTTTCAATTGTGGCAATTCCCTCGTCGCAATTTTTCAACTTCAATCTCAATTTTTTCAATTTCTTCTAAACTTTCTAAAATCGAAATTTTAGCTTTAGGAATTCAGCTTAGTAAAATTTGAACTAAATCACTAAAACCACTCGACATAAAATTATACAAAAAATATTTTTAGAATCCTCAGAAGTACCTCTTTCCAGTGATACCACATACAATATTTTAATTCAATTTTTTTCATTTTTAACTACTAACCCTATTAAAATCTAAATTTTAGTTTTAGGTACCTAAGAGATCAGTTTGAGCGGGCATTTCTAGTAAATTTTGAACTATATCATTAAAATCACTTTACAAAAAATTATCAAAAATATATTTTTAGAATCCTCAGAGATACTTCTTTCAAATGATACCCCACAGGATATATTAATTTATTTGTTTTCAATTTAAGCTACTAACTCTAACAAAATCGAAATTTTAGTTTTAGGAACTTAAGATATCAGTCTGAGCGGTCATTTCTAGTAAATTTTGAACTATATCATTAAAACAATTGACCAAAAAGATATGAAAAAACTATTTTTAGAATTTCTAGAGGTAGCTCTTTAAAATAATATAAAATTTCTAAATTAAATAGTTTTCGAAAAAAACCGTTTTTTAACCGTTAAATTAAAAAAAAAAAAAAGGATCCGCCAAAGCGTAAAAATGATGAGGTAGTGATGTGATGGGCTTCAATTTGCACGTTTTTTTTATCTGTTTCATTTAATGGCTTAATTAATTGTTACGGGCAGTTACTTACTGACGAGAGTCGTGGCGCATCTCTCGATGTTAAAAAAATTCAGTTGACGAACGATGGGGATAAAATAGAATCGCAGGTATCGAGTTCGAAAGGTGTCGATGAAAAAAAAACGAAAAAAACAACTAGTAAATGCTTTCAAACAATGGACGGATCGTTAAAAGCGATTATTTGCAACGCCACGAAATAACGATGGTACTATGACTATGTCTCGTTAGTTTTTTAACGACTCTGTTCCTTTCAGAGTGTCCCATTGACTTTTTCAGACCAGACCTTTTTTTTCACTCGATTAGAACGAAAAATCTCTGACAAATTCACTTTCCATATATTTTTAATCTGACGTCAAATACAATATTTTGATGTTCACTATTTATTGGATTCTCAAACCTGTAAACTATTTTTTATCAACAAGCTGAAGTGAAAAAAAACTATCCTCGATAAACGTCAACAATAAAAGAACGAAGTAATTTCATCGATGATGAAAGAAAAAAAATGAATTTTGCAAAATGTAAAATTATGACATTCCACTATTTATGGGATTCTCAAACCTGTAAACTATTTTTTATCAAAAAGCTGAAGTGGAAAAAAAACTACCCTCGATTAACGTCAATATTAAAAGAACGAAGAAATTTCATCGATAATGAAAGAAAAATAAACCAAATTTCCAAAATGTAAAATTGAAAAATGATATTCCACTATTTATTGGATTTTCAAACCTGTAAACTGTTTTCTATCAAAAAGCTGGGGTAGAAAAAAAAACCAGACCAGACCTTTTTTTCACTCGATTAGAACGAAAAGTCTCCGACAAATTCACTCTCCATATATTTTTAATTTCACGTCAAATACAATATTTTTATTTTCACTATTTATTGGATTCTCAACCCTGTAAACTATTTTTTATCAACAAGCTGAAGTGAAAAAAAAACTATCCTCGATAAACGTCAACAATAAAAGAACGAAGAAATTTCATCGATGATGAAAGAAAAAAAATGAATTTTGCAAAATGTAAAATTATGACATTCCACTATTTATGGGATTCTCAAACCTGTAAACTATTTTTTATCAAAAAGCTGAAGTGGAAAAAAAACTACCCTTGATTAACGTCAATATTAAAAGAACGAAGAAATTTCATCGATAATGAAAGAAAAAAAAACGAAATTTACAAAATGTCAAATCTTTAAAAATGTAGAATTCAAAAATGTTATTCCACTATTTATTGGATCCTCAAACCTGTAAACTATATTCTATCAAAAAGCTGAAGTGGAAAAAAAACTACCCTCGATAAACGTCAACAATAAAAGAACGAAGAAATTTCATCGATAATGAAATAAAAATAAACCAAATTTTCGAAATGTAAAATTGAAAAATGATATTCCACTATTTATTGGATTCTCAAACCTGTAAACTATTTTCTATCAAAAAGCTGGAGTAGAAAAAAAACCAGACCAGACCTTTTTTTCACTCGATTAGAACGAAAAGTCTCCGACAAATTCACTTTCCATATATTTTTAGTTTCACGTCAAATACAATATTCTTATGATCACTATTTATTGGATTCTCAAACCCATAAACTATTTTTTATCAAAAAGCTGAAGTGGAAAAAAAACTACCCTCGATAAACGTCAACAATAAAAGAACGAAGCAATTTCATCGATAATGAAAGAAAAATAAACCAAATTTTCGAAATGTAAAATTGAAAAATGATATTCCACTATTTATTGGATTCTCAAACCTGTAAACTATTTTCTATCAAAAAGCTGGAGTAGAAAAAAACTACCCTTGGTGAACGTCAATATTAAAAAAAAAGATATGTTATCGACGATGAAAGAAAAAAAAAGTAATTTCCAAAATGTAAACAAAATTATATTCCACTATTTATTGGATTCTCAAACCTGTAAACTATTTTCTATCAAAAAGCTGGAGTCGAAATAAAACTACCCTTGATAAACGTCAATATTTAAAAAAAAGATCTGTTATCGATGATGAAAGAAAAAAAAACGTAATTTCCAAAATGCAAACAAAATGATATTCCACTATTTATTGGATTCTCAAACCTGTAAACTATTTTTTTTATCAAAAAACTGGAGTGAAAAAAAACTACCCTCCATAGACGTCGATATTAAAACGAAGAAATGTCATCGATGATGAAAGAAAGAAAAACGAAATTTCCAAAATATAAAATTAAAAAATGATATTCCACTATTTATTTCATTCTCAAACCTGTAAACTATTTTTTATCAAAAAACCGGAGTGAAAGAAAAACAACCCTCGATAAACGTCAATAATAAAAGAACGAAGAAATGTCATCGATGATAAAAGAAAAAAAAACGAAATTGCCAGAACGTAAGAACAAAAAAATGATTTTCCACTATTTATCGGATTCTTAAAGCTGTATTCTTTATCAAAAAGCTCGAGCGGAAAAAAACAACCCTCGATAAACGTCAACATTGAAAGAACGAAGAAATGCCGTCGATGAAAAATTTTGAAAAAACCAATATTCCAAAATGTAAAATATTTGATTTTAACGAAATAAAATAGAGTTTCCCCTTAAATCGAAGTGGGTTGGTCTGGGAAAAAAGGGGTTGAATTCCCCTTTCGTACAAAAAGTATCTTGAAACTCTCGTCTTCAAGGAGGAAGGCCAAAAAAAAAGGAGTAACCGAAGTGGAAAAGGGCTTTAATATTTTTCGATTCGTCACTTTTTCCTCATCGTGGGAAAGGGAAATATCCTTTGGAGCTTCCGTTTTTCGGACTGAGAAGCCCGCTTTTTCGTTCGAGAAGGGTCACGAAAATACAGGTATAGTGCGAAGGTGAGGATTGCAGAGCCCTCTTCTTGCTAAGATGCTGCCCCCCCCCCCCCCCCCCTCCGAAAGAGAGTATCTTCAAATCTCGAGAGGGCTCGCCAGACGCTCGAGTCTTTGCATATTATAAAAGAGCCCAGGGTGGATACGAACATGATTCTCGTGCCTGTCCGCAAAGCTTGTAGCATGTACATCCTCCCCTAAAAAAAAAAAAAAAAAAAAAAAAAAAAAAAAAAAAAAAAAAAAAAAAAAAAAAAAAGTAATCGCGAGCGCAAAAAAAAGAAGCTGTTGTTTCTCAGGGAGAAGAAAAAATGTCACCCAGGGGAATTTGTCAAATTCATTTTCATCATTCATTTCACCGTGTTTTTTCAACGCTCGTTCCTCCTGTCTGCACTCTCTCGTTCTTTTCTTCACTGGCTCGCGAATATTATTAAACGCAGATTTTACGTTGAAATTTTTCCACAGCTATTTTTGCACGGAAAAATTAAAAAACAAAAATATAACCAAAAAAAAAAAAATAATGTACGATGTTTTTAGATATTATGCATGTACCCATAGTCCACATATATAGATATATGTTGCACGTACGGAGGAAGATTAAAATTTTTTTGCACGTTGAAATGAGAAATGGAAAAATAAGAGGAGTGACGAACGAGTCGACGAAGGGATATGAAACAGAGCGAGAAATGGGATACGAAAAAAAAGAAGAAGAAGGAGAGCCCAACCGTCCAGCGCCATCGAGCTTTATTGAGCTTTTTGAAATTATCCCTATGTAGGAATGTATATATATTAGGGTGGGTCAAATAAAATGACAATTTTTTTTTCCCTCGATATAATGAAAAATGTATTGTTTGGCATCTCGAAAAACCCTCTGCAAGTATTAGCCCTTCATATTTAAATTAAGAGGCCCCTCATCGCAAATTTTGTTTTCCCATTTAAATAACATATAGGACATTTTTTTTAACTTTTATTGGACTTTAACCGTTGAGGTTCGGAGAGTTTTTTAGCACATTTTTGTAGAACATTTGATGCTCTACAAAAAAGCTTTCTTGTGTTTAATCGATAAAACTAACCGTTCAAAAAATAATCGGTGATAAATACTAACTATCACCGATTATTTCTGCAACGGTTAGTTTTATCGATTGAACACAAGAGAGCTTTTTTGTAGAGCATCCAATGTTTTGTAGCACATTTTTGTAGAGCATCAAATGTTCTACAAAAATATGCGAAAACAACTCTCCTAACCTCAACGGTTAAAGTCTAATAAAATACCAAAGTTAAAAAAAAAATTTCCTATGTTATTTGAATGGGAAATAAAAATTTGCGATGAAGGACCTTTTAATTTAAATATGAAGGGTTTTTTTGAGATGCCAAACAATACATTTTTCATTATATCGAGGAAAAACAATTAGTCATTTTATTTGACCCACCCTAATATATATATATATACATATTAGGGTGACAGTTATTGGAGCTTTGGCGAAAAAAGTTCGATGCCACCCCAAAAACACAATCAAGGTGTATAAAAAAAAATCTGTGTAAAGTTTAGAGGCGCTCGATGATGTCGAGATGCCCAAAAAACGAAATATGGGCATCTCCACAGAGCTTTGTCGTTAACAAAATTACGAATGAAAAAAATTGAAAAAATTTAGTTTTGTACACCGTACTATGCACAATCAGTGTATCAAGTTTCAAATTTTTCGCATTAATATTTCACTCGGAAAAAAAATCATTGATGCCTGAGATAGAAACATGTATTTTACATTTAAAATTTCAATCGTTCGGTGGCGCGTGTTCCAATTTTCCGAGCGCCTCCAAACTTTACACAAACTTTTTTTTATACACCTTGATTATGTTTTTGGGGTGGCATCGAACTTTTTTCGCCAAAGCCCAAATAACTGTCACCCTAATATATATAGGTGAATCTTTTAACGAGACGCTCCGACCAAGACAATAGAACGACTAATTAAAATCCGAGAACAGAATCACGTGGGAATAGCTGTGGAATGAAAGCAGCAGAAGGGATTTTTTATCGTCCCACGTTTAGTGTTACATCGACCTTTCGCCAAATTGCAAAATCAATTAGATGTATTTCATTTTTTTTTTCACCATTTTAGATTCCATCATTGAACTGTCTAATGAAGAATTATTTGTTTAATAGTTGTGAGCAAAAATTCAAATTAATGACAGTTTTTAGAATCGAGGGATGATTAATATATTATATTAATTACATATTTAACTATATTAGTTTATAATTAATCAATAATATTTAATAAAAGTTAATAATAATTAATAATGACAATATAATTCAAATATTATTTATTTAATAAATTGATAAATTAATTCGATTAATAAATTCAATATTCATTATTATTATTATTATTATTATTATTATTATTATTATTATTATTATTATTATTATTATTATTATTATTATTATTATTACGATAGTAATATCACATGATAATTTAAAAAAAATTCTAAAAGAGAAAAGCTTCCAACAGGGCTTACAGTAAACGCGTTTACACGGTCAGCTGCACAATTTTGCATTCCACGAGGCAAAAACTCGACCCACAATTACTAATTAGTGCCGAGAAATAATGTTCCATTTACGGCGTACTATGAAAAAAAAAATTGTTTACTCAGTGGAAAATTTGTATAAATTTAACCACATTAAAAGGTTGCTTTTCGTAGAAACTTTGATCCGCAAAATAAATTATTGTTCCTTGGAATAAATTGTTTTGTTTATATTTTTGCATTATAGTGATTTTTTTATTTTGTGAAATGTGATTCACGCATCAACACAAAATCTCCTCTAAAACAAAATGAAATTAACATAAAATGTTTTTTTCCTACTGTTTTTTTTTCCTGTAAAAAATAAATAAATCTCAGGATAATTATTTAAAAATTGCCGTTGAATACTTTGCAAATTAATTTTTGGAACTATATTGGAATAAATTGCACAATTCGACGATAAACCTCGATCATTTTTAGAACGGTAAAGTGGGGGAAGGTACCTTAGATTGGAGAGGGATTCCGTTCTTACCGACCTTGGTAATGCCCCAGCGTCGGTAAGAACGGTTTCGCGCGATTCTCCAGCATTTTCCACGGATTGTTTCTGCCTTTTTAATCTCATTTTATATATACACATATATAATGCACAAGTTGAGGGTGTGCTACACAAAAAAGCTCACGTACCGTCTCCCGCTCGTGCTTCTAATTACGAAGTTTGGCGAAAACAAGGAGTGCTCGGCAAACAGCGCCAAGGGTAAATATAATGTTCGTTCGTTAAGGGGAACGTGGCCAACGCCATCGCGAAGCTTTTTAGCTCCCCGCAAGTTTCAGAGATTCGAGAATTCAATGGCGGAAACTAAGGGATAAAGATTTAACGGAAGAGCAAACAAGATGGCTTGGAATCGCAAAATGGCGTGAAATGGCGGGAATTCAAATAAAAAAGGGAAATATCTAGAGAGAAAATAAGCTAAATAAAATAAATGAAATAAATAAAATAAATAAAATAAATAAAATAAATAAAATAAATAAAATAAATAAAATAAATAAAATAAATAAAATAAATAAAATAAATAAAATAAATAAAATAAATAAAATAAATAAAATAAATAAAATAAATAAAATAAATAAAATAAATAAAATAAATAAAATAAATAAAATAAATAAAATAAATAAAATAAATAAAATAAATAAAATAAATAAAATAAATAAAATAAATAAAATAAATAAACAAATAAAATAAATAAAATAAGGAAGGAGTTCTTGGAAAATTTAGGGAAAAGAGCAGAAAGCAGAGAACGATAAATGGCGAGTGGAGAAGTTTTCGAATCGTTTCTCTCAGCCACGATTTATCTCTCGTTTTCCGCAGATTCTTAATGCCCCTTACTTCCCTTTTTTCACGAACGGGCAGAAAAGAGAAAAGAATCACTTGTTTGCAAGTCATTATGTCAGCTTGGAAGTGTTGTTTTTTTTTACAATTTTTTTTCCTCTCTTTATACGCCACCCTTTCTTCCCTTCCAACTATTCTATTCGGCCTTTTTTTCCTAGACTGGGTATCTTGTTAATAAAACACGACCTCTTGCGTCGAACAATGCTGTAAGGTCGAGGTCATATTTTTTTTTCAAGCTTCAAACTTTTACCGCCATTTTTCCTCCAAAATGTGCATAATTAAAAATATAATACTGCAATAAAATAGGTCAATCGATGAATCGATTCTGTAATCCTATTTTGTTAAATAATAATTGAATAATAATAATAATAATAATAATAATAATAATAATAATAATAATAATAATAATAATAATTGAATAACTTTTAGCCTCATTTAACAAGGTTTTATGAAAATAAATTATTTGATAAATAAATAACCGTCATGCAAATCACGGGTAAATATACGACGAACAGAATCGTCAAATGATTTATTCACTCCAATCGTGGCATCTTTCCCATTTCCAAAGTTTTCGTTATAGAAATTGTAAATGAGCGTGAAATCTGCAATCTCGCAGAATCAACGATTAATTACCTTTCCAATGTAAAACCCACATTTTATATATATATATATCTATGGGGCGTTCCACACCAAACCGGACACCATTTAGCTTTTGCATCTCTGATTTTTTTCAAAATGTCTTATGTTTTAGTATTGGTTGAAAGAGGTCTTCATGATTTTTATCAATTTTTTTTGTCAAGCCGTTTTCAAGATATCAATTTTTCAAAAATTAGGCTACTTTTTTTTTCTAACGCCCATAACTTTGCGAAAAATGGGCCAAATGGGACGTTTTTTTTTCAAAATTTTTGTTTTTCAACGTACTTTTGATAAAAAATATCGAAAAAAAAATTCAAACCATTTTTCTATGAGATTTTCAAGTTTTAAAAATAAATTGTTGATTTACAAAAAACACGATCGGTTTCTTACAAAAATTTTTGTTTTAATTAAAAACGTCCTATTTGGCCCATTTTTCGCGAAGTCATGGACATTTACAAAAAAAAAAGAAACATATTTTTTGAAATATCTATATCTTGAAAACGGATCCACAGAATAAATTGAAAAAAATCATAGAGGCCTCTTTCAACCAATACTAGAACATTAAAATTTTTGAAAAAAATCAGAGATACAAAAGCTATATGGTGCTAAATTTAAAATCGAAAAAAAATAGATCCCATCGTTTACCCATTATCTCGTTAGGCTTAAAAGTTGTGGAATGGATGACAGTTTTTTACAAAAAAAATTTAAGACAATCGATCAGTACGTGTTTTTTGTAAATCAACAATTTATTTTCAAAACTCGAAAATCTCATAGAAATACGGTTTGAAATTTTTTTTCGAAATTTTTAATCAAAAGTACGTTTGAAAACAAAAATTTTGAAAAAAAAAAGTCCCATTTGGCCCCTTTTTTCGCAAAGTTATGGGCGTTTGAAAAAAAAAAGTAGCCTAATTTTTGAAAAATCGATATCTTGAAAACGGCTCGACAAAAAAAATTGAAAAAAATCATGAAGACCTCTTTCAACGAATACTAAAACATAAAAAAATTTGAAAAAAATCGGAGATGCAAAAGCTAAGTGGTGTCCGGTTTGGTGTGGAACGCCCCATATATATATATTTGAAGATGGCAAAAGCAGAGTCTCTTTTATCACGGCCAGTGCATTTCTCATTGTCGTTTGGGTCGCAAGAATCCCTCCAACCGAGAAGATATTCGTCAGCAGTTTTGTTACCGAGGATCTCGCAATGCGCGGAGAGTTACTTGAGAAGAATTATGACCCGCTGAGACAGATTTCTATTTTATATAGACATCATTCCGACCATTTGCTATTGTTTTTTTTCCACCTCTCAGATTTCCCAGTAAATTTGTCAGTTTTTACTAATAATCTGGACCATGAGAAATCATTTATTTAGTTTAAATAATTATATTTGCAATAAATAAAATTTTGTTTAAATATCAATTTAACAGGTTTTTCGTCGGACCAATATTCAAGTAAATCCGACAAACTTAATTGAGTCAAATAAATCTTTTTTCTGAGTGTGACATAAAATGAATGATTTTTCAAAAATTGTTTATAAAAATTCAATTTACTAAGTTTTTATAATGACAAAGAAATGTGGACATGTTTTTTAATAAGGCAGGAAATCTTCATCATCTTCAATATGCATCGAGTGAAATTATTTTTTCATATTAAATATCGAGTGAGATGTAAAAAATATGAAAATTAAAAATATACTCAATTATTAAATTATTTAATTTAATTAAATAATTGTTGATAATTATCATATATCATTGTACATTATATATTATATTGTATATATTATTGTATATTAATAATTTGATTAACTATTTATTTTTTAGACAAATTAGATAATTAAACAATTAAGTAATTGTTGTATTTATGAAGTTAAAATGATTTCTCAAATGTGAGGATGAAAGGAGAGGCTTAAAAAATTGAAAAAACGATAATTTCGGCGGTATTCAGTGATAAGAAAAAATTAGAAAAAGTTACTATGTCAGACGAGTGCACAATGTTATTATTATGATTATTTTTTTTTTAATTATCAATCAAATGCACTATATTTATAACACACAGTAATGAGAAGCATGTGGGACAAAAGCCATCGATCGCAAAAGCCCGAGCAAACAAGGGAATAATAGGGAAGATGGAAAGGGAAGAAGAGAATGTCCCGGAAGTGAGAATAAGGAGATTGACGAAGTGAGCTTGGCGCGCGGTTTTCCGACGAGGTCGTCGAACTAATTAGCGCAGTGAACGATGCATTTAATTACTCGGCACGATTCGCAGCTTGACTTTTTCCTCGATTAACCATTCCAATCATGAAGTTGGAAAATTGGGAAAAAATTTCACATTCCTATTTTTGTAAAAATTCGTGAAATTGTCGAAAATTCGAATTTTTGAAAATTTGTCACTCAAAACTTTTGTCTAAAATAAAACTCTTTAAAACCCTCTTTTTTTAAAATTAATATTAATCTTTCTCAATTTCATTTGTGGGTGATTGAAAAAATAAATTTTGGAGCAAAAAATGGAGATTTTGATCAATTTTGAATTATGCATTTTTTTGAAAGTTTCAATGTAATATAATCAGGGTTGCAAATAATGCATTACTCTTTTGAATGCATTTGCATTTTCATTAACCATTAACCATTAAATTTCAATGGTTAATGGAAATTACTTTCATTAACCATTAAAATTTAATGGTTAATAGAAATTATTTTCATTGACTATTAAAATTTAATGATTAATGAAAATTATTTTCATTAACCATTAAAATTTAATGGTTAATGGTTAATGAAAATGCAATTGCATTAAAAAAAGTAATGCATTATTTGCAACCCTGCCCATTACAATGTATTGTGTAATAGAAAAAATGTCCATTACCCATTGCAATGTAATTTGTAATGGACAAAACTTTGATTGCAATTTTGGGAATGGAAAAATATAGATGAACAAATTATTGCAGTTTTGCATTATATTTTATTGACTTAGGACGTAGATTTTTAGAATTATAATATAGATGCTTTTTAGAATTTAAGGTGAAAATCTAAGTCCTAAGTCAATAAAATGTAATGCAAAATTGCAATAATTTATGCATCTATATTTTTCCATTCCCAAAATTGCAATCAAAGTTTTGTCAATTACAGATTACATTGCAATGGGGAATAGACATTTTTTCTATTACACACTACATTGTAATGGGCAGGGTTACAAATAATGCATTACTTTTTTTAATGCAATTGCATTTTAATGGTTAATGAGAATAATTTCCATTAACCATTAAATTTTAATGGTTAATGAAAATAATTTCCATTAACCATTAAATTTTAATCGTCAATGAAAATAATTTCCATTAATCATTAAATTTTAATGGTCAATGAAAATAATTTCCATTAACCATTAAATTTTAATGGTTAATGAAAGTAATTTCCGTTAATCGTTAAATTTTATGGCTAATGACAATAATTTCCATTAACCATTAAATTTTAATGGTTAATGAAAATAATTTCCATTAACCATTAACTTTTAATGGTTAATGAAAATAATTTCAATTAATCATTAAATTTTAATGGTCAATGAAAATAATTTCCATTAACCATTAAATTTTAATGGTCAATGAAAACAATTTCCATTACACATTAAATTTTAATGATTAATGAAAGTAATTTCCATTAACCATTTAATTTTAATGGTTAATGAAAATAATTTCCAATAACCATTCAATTTTAATGGTCAATGAAAATAATTTCCATTAACCATTAAATGTTGATGGTCAATGAAAATAATTTCCCTTAACCATTAAATTTTAATGATTAATGAAAGTAATTTCCATTAACCATTAAATTTTAATGGTTAATGAAAATAATTTCCAATAACCATTCAATTTTAATGGTCAATGAAAATAAATTCCATTAACCATTAAATGTTGATGGTCAATGAAAATAATTTCCATTAACCATTAAATTTTAATGTTTAATCCAAAAAAATTGAATTAGCCATTAAAAAAGTAATGGTTAATGCATTACTTTTTCATTAGAAATTTCGCAATCCTGAATCTAATTGATCGGAAGAAATTTAATAATTCCCTTTAAAGCCCTCTCGCTTCGCAGATTGTTCATTTTAAATTAACACTAAGAGGGAGAACATTTTTCAACCTAAGGGTTGAAAAATGATTTTATCATAGAGACTCAAATCTATTCTCCTGAATTTACCCGATGTTTGGTTTACTTTCCGAGAACTCTGTGAGTATTTTGATGGGTTCTATCAACGGATAGGAAATACTGACTTCACGCTAGCCCGAACTTTGCCAGATTCGTGTATAACAGTTTCCCCGAAATGCCATAATTAATTCATACCGTTCGCA
The DNA here is from genome assembly GCA_946863875.1 of Alloplasta piceator. NCBI lineage: Eukaryota > Metazoa > Arthropoda > Insecta > Hymenoptera > Ichneumonidae > Alloplasta > Alloplasta piceator. The sequence continues at coordinate 9,495,610 of OX333081.1, read as the reverse complement.
GAATTCTAATGGAATTGTAATTTCCGGCATGAATTCATGTGTTATTCTCTATAATAATTTTTTTTTTATAGGGAATGAAATGGATCGGAAAATCGTAGAAAAATATTTTTCAATTCAAAAACTAATCCAGTTTCCCATAAAAAAATTTGTGAACGGCTGAGAAGTCTCGAAAGACCTGGAAAAAAATTATGAAGTGGTCGGAGATATTAAAAAAACCAGTTTTTGTCATGCTGATGCATCGAAGAATCGTTCATATATAGAATATTCGTAAATAGGGAATAGAGCAAATCGTAACTTCTGAATTGGTTGACTCTCGGGTCCAACCTTTCGAGAATGTTCGTCAAGTCAAATTTCCGTGGGTCCATCCCCTTTGTGTATATGCAGAGTGTATTTGCGAACCCGCGATTGAACTGACACGCGCTTTTAGCTTTCCCGCAGTAGTTTATACATATTTATATATATTAGGGTGATTCGTTTCAGGGCAATTTTTTTTTTGATCCATCGTGCCCGAAAACCTTTAGCTGGTACCCAAAAACGACGTTTCGTGAAAGGGGGGTGTAGTCAAAAAATATTTAGAGGTCGCGAATCAAAGTTGAAGGTTGCCCATTTGATTAACATTGGAAAAAAAAAAATTCTCATTATTAGTGTTACCATATCGCGAATTTTGATATCGCGATATTTTCCAAGTGGGTTCTTATAGGAAATATGATACTATACAATAACGTTCATTGAGCCATGTCCGTAAATTCAACCGTTTCAGCGGCATCATTGTTTCAAGTGAATATTGTATGAAAATATCTATTCAAACGGCTGTAACGCCTGAGCTATTGGATATATCGAAAAAATTCAAATGAAAAATTTGTAGAGAAAGTAATTTGCTACAAAAAAGTCTTATAAGCCGAGCCCGTAAATTCAACTCTTTTTCAGGTATAGGTGTATGAAGTAAAATAGATAGATATTTCTTCTTTTATTCAATCAAACGAACTCCATTTTCTATGAGATAGCGTGTACAAAATCATCAGAAAAACCATTCAACAAATGTTACAAAAAATTCCCTATGTAAATGAATCAATAATACAAAAACAAAAAATCTATTTATTTTACTTCATCCATTAATCAAATGGGAAACCTTTAATTTTGATTCGCGACCTCTAAATATTTTTTGACAATACCCCCCTTTCACGAAACTTCGTTTTTTGGCACCAACTAAAGGTTATCGGGCACGATGGGTCAAAAAAAAAGTTGCCCTGAAACGAACCACCCTAATATATATATATGGGGCATTCCAAGTGAAAATGTGGGGTCATTTCCCCCGGTTCATCAGATCCTTGCATAACTTTTTTTCGCATTGATTCCACTTCTAAATCAACCTAATTTTTAAAAAGATTTTTCTGGCCACTCTTCAGGTGGCGCGACGATCATTTTTGTGTAAAAAGGGCATAACTGAAAAAACACCATTTTAAAAATTCTCCAATTTTTTTCACAGATTCTGGATCAAAAATAAGTAATTTCAGTTTTTTCAGTTTCTAAAATAAAATTTAAAAAATTAATTCCTAATACCTCTTACATGAGTAAAAAAATAAAATAAAAATAAAACATATTTTGGCAAATTTTGATATTTTGCATATTTTACAAAATAAATGAGAAAATTATTTCATTGAAAAAAAAAAGATTTTTGTCATTTATTTTGTAAAATATGCAAAATATAAAAATTTTCCAAGATGTGTTTTATTTTTAATTTATTTTTTTACTCATGTAAGGGGTATTGGGAATCAATTTTTATATTTTATTTTAAAAACTGAAAAAAGTTAATTATTAAAAAAAATATGAGGCAGCCGCATCCCACTTTCTAATCATGATAAATATTCCTTATTTATGACCTAGAATCTGTAGAAAAAACTGCAGAATTTTAAAATTGGTATTTTTATCAGTTATCCCTTTTTATTGAAGTATTTTATTATAAAAGAAGATTTTTATCATTTATTTGGAAAAATTCGCAAAATATCAAAATTTGCTAGATATGTTTTATTTTTATTTTATTTTTTTACTCACGTAAAAGGTATTAGGAATTCATATTTTTATTTTGTTTTAGAAACTGAAAAAAAGTAAATTAAAAAAAGAAATGAGGCAGCCGTGGCCCACTTTCTAATCATGCTAGAAATTACTTATTTTTTATCCAGAATCTGTGAAAAAAATTGGAGAATTTTAAAAATGGTGTTTTTTCAGTTATCCCTTTTTCACACAAAAATGATCGTCGCGCCATCTGAAGGATTGGCCAGAAAAATTAAAAAAAAAATTGGGCTGTTTTTAAAGTGGAATCAAAGCGAAACAAAATTATGCAAGGATCTGATGACCCGAGGGAAATGACCCCACGTTTTCACTTGGAATGCCCCATATATATATATATATATATAGGGGTGATCTTTTTATCTCTTTCTCTCTCTCTCTCTCTCTCTCTCTCTCTATATATATATATATATATATATATATATATATATATATAGAGAGAGAGAGAGAGAGAGAGAGAGAGAAAGAGATAAAAAGATCACCCCTATATATATATATATATATATTTTATTGTTCTGAGGGGTGATCTTTTTATCTCTCTCTCTCTGTCTCTCTCTCTCTCTCTCTCTCTCTCTCTCTCTCTCTCTCTATATATATATATATATATATATATATATATATAGAGAGAGAGAGAGAGAGAGAGAGAGAGAGAGACAGAGAGAGAGAGATAAAAAGATCACCCCTCAGAACAATAAAATTAACTAATAATAATTATAATCAATAATCGGAAGGATTTCGATGATTATAGACCCAAAAATACTTGCATTCAATGGAAAATGATACGAGTGAAGAAAATAAATTAGAAATTTTTCCTCTGCATTTTGACCAAAATTGAACTGGTTCACTAAAATGACTGTAGCTTTTTTTCTAGATAAAATGATGACATCGCTCAAGGCTTATTCTTTTTTAGACCGTTGAAGCTTCAAAATGCCGCTTTGTTCATCCGATTCCGATCATTTTTCGATTTTTGGCAGATTTTTAAAGTTCGATAATCGATTTTTGCAAATTTCTGAAGGCATTCATTTTTTTGCGATGATTTTCAAACTGCCCTTATTTCTACAAAAATCTATGTATCAGAATAAAACAAACGGGATTCCTTAAGTTTATTCACAGTCTTTGCGTACGAAAAAAAAAATTCAAAATCGGTCAAACCAGATCAAAGTTGAGTATGAGCATTTGAAATTTCGCTATTTTGAAATTTCTGAAAATTCGGCCAAAAATGAGCCGAACAATTTTTTTTTCAAACGTTTTACAAGCTCATTTTGGTGCGAAATTTACCGCTGATTTCAAATCTCGCGGAGTTTTTGTCGAAAAACAATTTCTTAATGAAAAAAAAAAGAAAAAATAAAATAAAACCTTTTTTTGATGAAAATTCATAAAAATTTTGAGATTTTTGAGAAATTATTGGTAAATTCGTGTTCAGTGGGAAAAAATACATCGATATGAGGTTTGAAAAAAAAGAAATAAAAATAAAAAAATTCTTTGCATTTCGGCAAAAAAGAACTTATTCACTAAAATGACTGTAATTTATTTTCCAGATGAGATTCTAATTTCTCTTTGGGCTCATTCTCTTTGGAATCGTTGAAGCTTCAAACCCCCGCTTGGTTCATACGATTCGGATCATTTTTCGATTTTTGGCAGATTTTTAAAGTTCGACCATCGATTTTTACAAATTTTTTTAAGGCATACCCTTTTCCATTTTTTTCGCCGATTTTCAAAGTGCTCTCATTTCTACAAGAATCAAGTTATCCCAATGAACCAAACGGCATTCTCTAAGTTCAGCAACAACCTTTAAGTACGAAAAAGAAAAATTTGGATCGGTCAAACCAAACCAAAGTTATGAGCATTTGAAATCTCGCCATTTTGAGGTTTCTAAAAAGTCAGCCAAAAATAAGCAAAAAAAAAAATTTTTTTTCAACCGTTTCAAAAGCTTATTTCGATGCGAAATTTACCACTGATTTCTAATCTCGAGGAGTTTTTGTCAAAAAAAATTTATCCTCGAGTAAAAACTAAAAAAACTAAAAAAACCATGAAAATTCATAGAAAATTTTGAGTTTTTTGGGAAAATGGATATTTGTCATCAGCATCGACTGGGCAATGATTATTGACATATTGTTAGTCAGTATTGCTCTTTAAAATTGAATACAAAAGAAAAAATAGTAAAAAAAACACCATTCGACATTTCAAAATTCGATCTCGCCGTTTGAAAAGGGCGCCAATAACGGGAGCGAAAGAATCACTAGTCTCATGATTCGTTTTATCGACGATCGGCGTTGTTCTTGAAGCGTCGACGATCTCGCCTTGACCTACTGCGAATCAATGGGAATTACAGCGCGCTTTCGAGAGAAGAATCCTCGTTCAAACACATTACATATATATATATACAGGGTGTCCTAAAAATAAAGGGCAATACCGTGAGTGTAGATTCGTGACGTAATATCGAGTTGAAAAGTCCTTTGCCATTTTTTGATATTTTGAACCCCTGAATTATTATTAATTAATTTGATTTAATTTAACTTAATTAATTAATAACAATTTTGGGGTTCATGGTACAATAAAATGACAAAGGACTTTTCTACTCGTTATTACGTCACGAATCTACCCTCAAAGTATTGCCCTTCATTTCTGGGACACCCTGTATACCAAAGAAACCCTGCAAAAGCGGCGCTTTCATCGGCGCGACAGTAGAAAATCCCCTCTTTCTCGACTCTCGTTCCTCATTATACGTTCGTCTCTCGGTTTTTTTTTTTTCAAACATCTTGCAACGACGACCAGTGTGGCGTCGACGAACGCCGAACGTCGACCGACGATTGTAAAATCATCGAGAAATCACGTTAAACCAGTGAAGAGGGAGATTATTTTTCACGACTGCGCACTTTGTACTCGTCAAATTGTCATTTTACAATTTACCTTGTATTTGTTTTCTTTTTTAACGACGACGCCCGAGAGAGTTGTAAGAAAAAAAAGAAAAAAAAAAGAAAAATAAAAATAAAATAAAATAAAAATAAAAATAAAAATAAAAATAAAAATAAAAATAAAAATAAAAATAAAAATAAAAATAAAAATAAAAATAAAAATAAAAATAAAACCATAATACGATTGGTTTGAAGATTACTCATTGATTAACGTAATTTTTATGGTATTAATTTTTGCCAGTGCCCAAAATTTCACAAAAATAATTATCAATTGAAAAAAAATAATTAAGTATATTTTGTTCAAAAAGTTATTAATTTATAATATATTTATATTATTATATTGTCATCAAATATTATTGGATATTAAATTGCAATAAAATATGCAACATATTTTTAAAAATTAAAAATAAATGTTTGCATTATTATCGTGGATAAATTGAGTCAGATTTCGAAAGGAAGCGTCTCTTATCAAAGCGATTCCTATCAGCTTTTGGTTTTAACGATGAGATACAAAAAACTATTAATATTTATATTAATATTATAACGACGCGATGAAATATCAAATCAATGAGAGTAATTAATAAATTATTCATTCAATTATTAAATCATGAAAAATAATTAAATCATTGAATTATTAAAATAATAAAAAATCAGTAAGAGTTATTAAATTATTAAATCATTGAAAGTAGTTACACAATTCTTTGCTTGATTATCAAAGTGCAAAAAATTACTAATAAATTTTTATAAAATCATTAAATTATAAAAAAATCGATAAAAATTATTTTTAAAAATCGGGCTTGGATTTCTCATTCGTGAGTCGAAGGGCGACTCCGGCGTGAGATACTTCACTGCATGTTGCTTGGAAATAATTTTTTTTTCTTTTTTTTTCCCACACTCGACTTTCCCTTTCCCTGCTTATGTTACTTCGATGCTTTTTGCAGCGAAATTAAGGATAAGTTTAATAAGTGAAATTGGGACTCACGGTTTGTCGGGCTGTGATTGTCGAACCATCAAATCAGCACGTTGTATCTCTTCGGCTCTGGTGACACTTTTCGTACGTCGTAATCTTACACGACTCTCGTTCTCGTGTTCTCGCATTCTTCACTGTTTTTTCCTGCTATATATGTTCACTCGTTCGTCTCTCTCTCTCTCTCTATATATATATATATATATATATATCTATATATATATATCTATATATATATATATATATGTGTATATTAATCTAGTATGTCTAGTGTGATGTTGAACTCGTTTTTTTTCGCGTTTGAGGGAAATCCACTTTTTATGGAGAGACAACGGCGCGGTCTATCGTTGCCAAGTAGATACGGACAAAAATGTCCACGCCGGTTTTTCGGGGCTTGTTAGCGCGCTAATTTTTTTTTTTTTTTTTTTTTTTCCGTCCACTTTACAACGATCAGAAACAGGGTGATCGTGTACACTTTGCTCGGCCCTGACACTCGAAACTTTACGCCGCTGTGCGTGAAACGAGATAGGAGAGACTTGCGCAAATCCCGAGTTACATTCGACCGAACTCACGCTCTCTCTTTCACAGTCCCTCACTCGCACTTTCGTTCTCCTTCCGTTGCCTCGTCGCTCGATGGATTATTCTTCGTTCCTTCTTTTTCCCACATCGAGATGACTCATTCGAACTTCCTAGCCGAGATTTTTTTACGCGAAATTTCGTCAGAGATTTGATCGATGGAAACAGAGGTAATCGATGATTTTCAAGCGAAATATCGATTGTGAATCTTCGTTGAGAGAAATTTATTGGAATTTTATCGAGAGAAATTTTTTTTATTTTATCGAGAGAAATTTTTGTTATTTTATTTTATTTATATATATTTTTTTAATCTTATTGTTTTGCTTACTTATTTTTTATTTATTTGTTATTCATTTATTGTTCTTATTATTATTTGAGATTTAGTCGTTGAAAGACCAATTTTACAACAATTGTAGTGGTAATTTTTGACAAAGATTAATTCAATTGTTAACGGAAATTGACGATTTATCGATGAAAACAGAAGAATCGATGATTTTCAAACGAAATATCGATTGATAATCTTCGTTGAGAGAAATTGATTTGGATTTTATCGAGAGAATTTTTTTAAATTATTTTATTTGTATATTTATTTTTTTATTATTATTGTTTTATTACTTATTTTTTAATTATTTATTATTCATTTATCGTTGTTATTATTATTTGTGATTTAGTCGCTCAAAGACCAATTTTACAACAATTTTAGTGGTAATTTTTTACAAAGATTCATTCAATTGTTGACTAAAATTGACGATTTATCGATGAAATAAGAAGAATCGATGATTTTCAAGCGAAATATCGATTGATAATCTTCGTTGAGATAAATTTAGTGGGATTTTGTCGAGAAATTTTTTCTATTATCTTATTTATATATTTATTTTTTTATTATTATTATTTTATTACTTATTTTTTTATTTATTTATTATTCATAACTTGTTGTTATTATTATTTGAGATTTAGTCGTTCAAAGACCAATTTTACAACAACTTTAGTGGTCATTTTTTGCAAAGATTCATTCAATTGTTGACTAAAATTGACGATTTATCGATGAAAACAGAGGTATCGATGATTTTCAAGCGAAATATCGATTAATAATCTTCGTTGAGAGGTTATTCCGAACTTTTTGAGATTTTATTGAGAGAATTTTTTGTTTATTATTTTATTTATATATTTATTTTTGTATTCTTATTATTTTATTTTATTATTTATTTTTTGTTTTTTATTCATTTATGGTTATTATTATTGTATTATTATTATTATATTCATTCAAAGACTAATGTTGGTCGTATTTTTTTTTACAAAGGTTTCGTCGATTTATCGATGAAAACAGAAGAATTGATAATTTTATATGAGCAAGCGAAATATTAATTGACGTTGAGAGGTTCTCAATTTTGTCGGATTCCATTGAGAAAGATTTTTTAAAATTTTATTATTCATGTTTCATTTTTGTATTTTTATTTATTCTTTTTATTTTATTTTATCATTTTTTATTCATTTATGGTTATTATTATTATATAAGATTTATTCGTTCAAAGACTGATTTTATATTAATTTTAGCAGTAATTTTTTTACAAAGATTTACTTAAATATTCACTAAAATTGATTGAAAAATAATAGTGTTTTTATCTTTTCTTCGAGCTTTTTAGTTAATTCCAATTTAATTCAAATTAATTGTTTGTCAATGAAAAATGTTCTGTCAAGTTTTCCTAAAAAGTTCATTGATAAATGCCAAACAATAAAAACAATGGTAAAATTAAAAATTCGTCCTGATCGAAAAATCGGAATAGAATTGGATCAAAAAATACCGACTCAATTGAAAATCGGGATTGTCAAAATTGAACAACCCTCTCCTTGAATTTAATAACAATTTACAATTATTTAATCCCTGATTAATTTATTTTTAATTTAAATTTATCGAAAAATATTTAGAACCATGTTTTCTCTGACTTTTCTTTCGGAGCTTCGATTGTTCGTCAATGCAAAAATTTTTTCCGAATTTTCATCAATTCGTTAATTGACTAATAAAAACAACAATAAAATTGAGTATTCGCACCGATTCGATGAGAATGAAAAGACATGAAAATCTGTTTTTCGCGGTCGAGTAAACCGATTATTAAATTTAATTGCAAATCAACATTATTTAATCGCCAATCAATGACCAGAGCAAAGAAATTTATAATCCACGAAATTCGTAACCCAATTTACTTTTTTTTTTTTTTTGTTCGATCAACGAGCAAATACGCGTATCCGTTTAATTAAACGTCGAATTAATTAATTGTCAATTGGTACGAATTTAATTATAATTGGAAAATCGAGAATCCGAAGCGTTAAATGAAAATTCGGGAGTTTCCTGTTTCACTCTCCATCTGTGGTTTTTCGGGTTTTCAGGCTGGTCAAAGCGTGTTTATCATGAGAGGAATGTTTCAAATGTCCCCTCGTGAAAATCGATTATGGCAAACGACGGACACGTGAAACTCGAATCGTTTCAACGGTCCGTAAAGGTTTATTGTATATCGTTGCGATACTATGTAATACAGGCTCGACGAAACAGCGTGAGTGAGAGAGAAAGATAAACACCTGTTATGTAAATAGTACGCTCTTGATAAAGAGGACCGGGAGCGTGGACAAGGGGAAGAGGGGCGGGAGGGGCGGAGAGGGGAGGGGAGGAGAGGGGGTAAAGCTCGTAGCGTCGAAGAACCTGATCAAGCGTCGAGTAGATTCGGCGATTGTCTCTTTCCACGACAGAATATATGGGGCGTTCCTTTTCAACCGGGCCACTTTTTTTTCACCCTCTCCAATTTTTTTCATAATCTGCCAGTTTGAAATATCAGTCAAAAGGAACGTCTGTGATTTTTTTTAGATTTTTTTAGGCGTCCCTTAAGGATTTTTCAATTTTTCATTACGAACGCTGTATCTCAAAAAATATTCATCAAACAAAAAAAAACACTGGAATAAAAACTTTTTTATTTTCTCCACTTTATCGAAAAAAAAATTAAAATCATAATTTTTCTGCATTGAGAAAATGAAAATTTGACAAAAAAATGAGAATACAATTTTTTTTAACCTAATAGGGCACTTTCGATTTCGGTACAAATTTTACAGGATGTCTGTCATTGGGTAAATAGTCTGCGAAAAAAAATTCAGAATGGCACCTGCAATGGTTACGATAAAAAAAAATAAAAACCCTGCGAAATCTTTATGTGGTTATGAGATTTCGCAGGGTTTTTATTTTTTTTCATCGTTACCATTGCACGTGCCATTCTGAATTTTTTTTCGCAAACTCTTTACCCAATTTCAAACTGGCATATTTTGAAAAAAATTGGATAGGGTGAAAAAAAAGTGGCCCGGTTGAAAAAGAACTCCTCATATTTGCCTTCCAGTGATCGGCAGTACCGATTTTATTAATCATTTTTTCGAAAAATTAATAATTAAAAAAAAATTAGTAATTTTTCTAAAAAATTAGTATTCAGTAAGAAAATATTTCCAATTTTTCTAAAAAAATTAGTTATTAGTGACAAAATATTTCTAATTTTTCCAAAAAAATTATTAACTAGTGACAAAATATTTCTAATTTTTCAAAAAAAAAAAAATTAGTAATTAGTGAAAAAATATTACCAAGTTTTACTAATTATTTTTTTAAAAAACAGTCATTTGTAGAAGAGTATTGTGTATATTTACGTACTTGTGTGTACGGATTGCATCATAGTTATAAGGTCAAACAAATCTATTAAAAAAATTGTTTTATTTTTTAGAATAACTAGATCTATTGAATATTTTACACATTAGTATTTATTGTATCGAATGTCATTCGATATCACATAAGTTATTATTAATACGAATATTTAATCAGTACGCATTAAAAAATGCATTAGTAATTTTTTCATTTATTTATTACTTTTTCCAAAATTAATAGAACATTTCTCCACAAGTTATTGATTTTTTTGGTTATTTAGCAATATCTTTCTCGCTAATTACTAATTCGTGGAAAACATTAATAATATTTTATCGTTAATTACTAATTTTTCAGAAAAATTGGAACTATTTTTTTGCTAATTACTAATTTTTTAATAAAAATTAGAAATATTTTATTATTAATTCCTATTTTTCAGAAAAATTAGAAATATGTTCCCGCTAATTACTGATGTTTAAAAAAAATTAGTAATATTTTTTTGATAATTATTAATTTTTCGAAAAAATTGGATAATGCAAATAGATAGATTTCTTTGCCGATCATTGATGCCTTCCCTAGTTAACAACCAGGGTTATATATATGTCTATCAAACTGGAGAAAAAAAATAATTTTTACAGATTTTAGTACTTTATTAATTGTTGAATTAAATAATTTAGAATTCATTAATTTAAAAATTAATTAATATCAATTTTATTAATTTGAAAATGAACTAATTTCAAATTTGATAACTCCAAAATTAACGAATTTTAAATTTATTAATTTTCAAATCAACTAATTTAAATTAATTAATTAAAATATCAACTAGTTTTTAAATTCTTCATTTAACAATCAACCAATTTAGAAATTATTAGTTTTAAAATTCCCTGATTTCTAATTTATTAATTTAATAATTAACCAATTCCAAATTTATTAGTTTTGAAGTTAACAAATTTCAAATATATTCATTTAAAAATAAACTAATTGCAATTTTGTTACTTCTAAAATTAAGCTTTTGAAAATTATTAATTTTAGAATAAAGTAGAATAAAGTGTGTAATCATTTCTTTTTTAAATGTTCAAAAATAAAAATCGAAAAACTGTAAATATTTATTTAAAAAAAAATGCCCCTGTCTCAAAATGCGAACGAAAAAATCTGCAAATTAGAAATTTGATTGCTCCTCGTATCTTTGCATAATTCTAAAAAAATTGTAACAAAATTTTGCCTTCTTTATGTGCAAGTTAGTTGATCAATGGTGGCTTCCTCTTAGAGGAAGCTTTGCAAAATGGAATTAAAAAAACAATTGAGAAAAATGTGGATATTTATAATTTACAGATTTTTTTAATTGACTTCCTGTCAAATTGACAGTCGTGTTGCTTTAATTCAATCACTTCGGGCATCACTTTTTAAGTATGATGAAATAGAAAAAGAATGAGATTTTTTTTGTTTTATATCCGAATTCCAATTCACGTGATTAATTTTATTAATTTTTATGACACGATGATAAATTCGTCGATGCCCTGAAAATTGTGAGTTTTTTGTGCACAAAAACTTTTTGCTCACTTTGGGCACAACAACTTTTTCTTTCACGAATAAAAATATTTTTGTCGTGATCACCGTTGAATTTTGAGAGAAAATGAAGAAAACAAATTATTCCGATCGTCTCGAATGGCTCAACCGGCGTCTTATCGCTAACTGATGTTCGAGAGACGTTTACATTATCATTTTCTCCTTTTGGTAGAACCAGAAACACTCAATATTTATATATACATTCATATATATATATAGGGCATTCCACGCCCCATCGATCAAGAACCTATTTTCTTTTTTTTCATAATTATTATACAAAAGTAGACTTCGTACAATATAATACTTGATATATAATATATAATATATAATATATAATATATAATATATAATATATAATATATAATATATAATATATAATATATAATATATAATATATAATATATAATATATAATATATTATATATTATATATAATATATAATATTTAATATATAATATAATATATAAAATATAATATATAATACTTGACCGAATTCTCTCAAATTTTGAAAATCATAAATATCCGAGATAACATTGAAAAAATAAAAATTGTTATTTTGGGATCCTGCAAAATAGTTCAACAAAAATGTCTCTATGTTAAAAAAATAGCTGAGCTCTCCTGTAGACTGCAAATTTCCATTTATGCAAGAGATAAGAATCTAAAAATTATTTTTCAAAAAAATTATTAGGATACATTTTTGACATAAAAGAGAACCCAAAAGTTCTTTACCACGTAAATTGAAAAAATGTTAATATACAAAATTACAGGGTAATTTAATTAAATATCACCGTGGGATCATGATCGAGGAATTACGTGGAATGCCCCATATATATAGTATATCTATAATGACGTGTCGTGGACGACGTGATAGCCGAGTGGCAACGATTACATAGCTTTATGTACATAATATATATTTGTATCAAGTGTTTCGAGTCAGATTAACGACGCTCACTTTTTTGGAATTTAATATATTTTTTTTCTCTAATTTTAAATTTATTTATTTTCATAAATTTGCATCAATATTGAAATGAAAAAAATTGTAAAAAATTTACAATTTTGCCATTTCGAAAATGACAATCAATTTTTTTCTCAATATTGTCGATCGAACAGAAATAAAAAATAAATTCAATGCTTTATTTATTTTATTTATTTATTTATTTTATCCGTTCCCATCTAGACATTATAGTTTATATTATTATATTCATGTGCTTTTTCAATTAAGAAAATAATCAAGAAATTAAGAAATTAGAAAATCCTATCTGAAATGAAAATTTTGAATTTTTGAAATTTTCCATAAAACTCTGAATGGAATGTTAAGATTTTTTTGCAGTTCATAAATTGTTTTTTAAAGCTTAAAAAATGTTGAGAATGTTTCTTCATGTCTAAAAGAAGTAGGCAAAATTTCGAGAAGATAAGTAGAATGATTTTTCAGGACTTGGAAATTTTTTAATCAAGTTGTAAACCTTCCATTGACGTGGAGGAGCCCATATATAAAAACCACATGTTTCTCCTCTCACTTTTCATGCCCGTGACAAGGACTTTGTTCGAGATATCGAACGATCTATCGCCAAGTAAAATCACAAAATTGAGATTACCAAAGTCTCGGATATCATCGAATGTTGAGCTCTTAAAAATGAAAAATCAACACTGTGAAATATTAATAATATAATTAATATATCTAATTGATCAATTAACATACAAATTAAATATATTAATTAATTTTTCATTATCAATATTTATGATACGATGATTATCTTACATTATTATAATAATTAATATCTATCAATACTATAATAATATAAGTATAATTATAATTTATATGTTTAATTAATATGAGGTATTCCCGCTCAATGGGACCCTCTTTTAGGCCGACCTCTTTCGATTTTCTTAAAACTCGAGTATGTTTCAGTGTTGCCTGAAAGTATATTGTACACAAATTTTCAGATCTCTAACTATAATACTCTTTGGAATACACCAAAAGTTATATTTCAAACTTTTTGCGTGTTCAGCGCTTCGGAGCTTTGGCACGGCTCGAAATAAAATCGAAAAAATTCTTTGACAATACCTTTTGATCGAAAATTTCCTGCGCTTTTCGAAAAAAATATCAGCCATTCCGAAAAAAAACGAATTCATTTAAATTTCGGCCAAAAACCGAAAAAATTGATTTACAAAAAAAGAGCATAATTTAATTCGGTGGAACAATTTTTTTCATGTTTTGGATATATCTGAGAAGTCACGTTATAAATTTCAAGTTGGAACTCACATCCGTTTACTAATGCCAAGTCTTTTAGTAGGATAAAAATTCTTAAATATCCTGTTTTTCGTATTCAACAGTTCCTTGATGTATTATATAGCGCTTTTTAACGAATTTTGAATTAATTAAATTAATTAAATTAAATTTATTAAATCAAATTTATTAAATTTTGAATTTAATAAATTTATAAAATTCGAAATTCGTTTAAAAAAAACTATATAATATGTCAGAGAACTGTTGAATACGAAAAACACAATATTTAAGAATTTTTATCCTACTAAAAGACTTGGCATTAGTAAACGGATGCGAGTTCCAACTTAAAATTTATATCGTGACTTCTCAGATATATACAAAACATAAAAAAAATTGTACCGCCGAATTAAATGATGCTCTTTTTTTGTAAATCAATTTTTTCGGTTTTTGGCCAAAATTCAAATGAATTCATTTTTTTTCGAAATTGCTGATATTTTTTTCGAAAAGCGCAAGAAATTTCCGATCGAAAGCTATTGTTAAAGAATTTTTTCAATTTTATTTCGCGCCGTGCCAAAGCTCCGAAGCGTTGAATACGCAAAAAGTTTGAAACATAACTTTTGGTGTATTCCAAAGAGTATTATAGTTAGAGATCTGAAAATTGGTGTACAACATACTTTCAGGCAACACTAAAACATACTCGAGTTTCAAGAAAATCGAAAGAGGTCGGCCTAAAGGGGGTCCCGTTGAGTAGGAATACCTCCTATATTTCATCAAATAATGTGTGGATCGTAAAGAAAATTCAGAGTAAAGATAAATGATATTACATTATTCTTTATGGATTTCGAATATGCAAACGATAATTTAGGAAATTAAAACCCAAAGGAAATGAGGACAAAATTATTTAATAAATGTAGAAAATACGTCAATTTTTTTTTGCGTCAAACAAATTCATCTCCAATTCGTACAACGACACTGAGAGAAAAAATTACTAGGACCAAAAAATCGTTTATTTCATTATTTGCCAAAAAATATTTGTTTGGTTCAAGTAAATATTTTTTTGGTTCTATAAAACCATTTTTGGTTCTCTAGAACCAAAACAATATTTTTTTGGTTCCAGAAATATTTACTTGAACCAAACAAATATTTTCTGGCAAATAATGAAATAAACGATTTTTTTGGTCCTAGTAATTTTTTCTCTCAGTGGATTTATGTAAAGAATGGTTGACCTCAGCCTCATATTATAAAAACGGCTTATGAAACAATTAATTTCGCATCAATTATTCGTACGTCGAAACGACTCGAATGGTTTTTTTCAAGGTCATCGTTGACAACGAGACCTCGATTGCCATATCCATAAGTCACGGTTTTTTTGCAATATAAAAAAGTAAAAGAATTCAGGAAAAAAACTTGTAAAAAAAAAGTAAGGAATGAAGCACATGGAGATAAATAAATAAATATTCCAGCAACATTTACTTTTATCTAACGTAATGTTAAATAACTACATTTAACATGCCGAATTTAGTGATAAATTAATAAAACTGAACACAAAAAGTGTATCATCAAATAAAAATTTCTAACTGCAAGAAAATGCAACTTCAGTTAACTTTATGCAAAATACTACTTTTTTCATCAAATTAAGATAATTTTTCAATTTTTTACAGATTTTTCAAATTTGACCATCTTTTGGATTCAAGTGAATAAATAAATCAAAAGTATCGTCTGATCTTGAAACAAATAAATATAAATTTGATGGAAAAGAAATTTTTGTTGATTTGAGGGAAAAAAGAGATCAAATGAACAATTAAATTAAATTAACAAATGAAAAAAAAAAATATTCCGAATTTTTTCTTTGAGAAATTATGAATTCGGAGAATTTTGAATTTTTAAAAATCTACGATCAACATTAAATTTTTGGTTCAATTTTTTTTTATACAATACCTTGTACTGATCTTAAAAGATCCCATAGTCGACCCCCAGGCCGAATTTTTTTTTTTTTTGTGTGGCTGTGTTATTAATTGCCATGTTTCTTCGATCTCGCCACATAATATCGTGCAACCTTTCTTCTATTATTTCATTGGGAAAATATGAAATGCAATGACGGAATGAATGTAATAATCGAGGTTTTTCTTTACGTGGGAACGAAAAAACTCATCAAGCCAAAAGAAATCTAATTGCGAGAATATATTTCTCCGCTCCAACTCTCGTCCTTTGCGACCGCGCAACCCTTTCATTCCCTCCAATTATAAGTTTCTCGTTAAACGTTATCTTGAAAACAAATTTTTTTTTTCTGGTTATTTTCCAAAAGACTTTCTCTTCCTTCTATCTCCGTTACCCAACTCTTCACTCTGCGCCATCTCTTTCCCATCTCACTTCGCTTCTAACTCTATTCCTATCCCCCTCTCTCTCTCTATATATATGAGGCAATCCACGCCACTTCGCTCGGCTGTGACCCTGACCATTTTTAATTTTTTTAATTTTTTTTTCATAACATAGTATACTATGCAAGAAGTATTTTGACCAATTTTTAAATTTTTATCGCGTGTATTTCGGAAGTTACAATTTTTCGAAAAATCTGGATTTCAGAAATTTCGCAAACGTTCTAACGCCGATATCTCTTAAACTAATCGATATATCGAAAAATGTTTGGAGATCGATTTTTTTCATATTAGTTCACACTTTCATAAAAAAAAGGAAAAAAAATTTAAATCATCGTTATCAACATTTTTTCAGCGTGTAAAGTGAAAATTATTTTTTTTAAAGATGATTGCCATTTTTAATTTTTTTCAAAAAGATCTCTAAAATAATATGATGTGTTATATGAATTTTAACGCTAGTCCCATCGTGGGCCCATTTTTCCTCCTATTTAAAAAAAAATAAATTCAATTTTTTTTCACGAACATGGAATGTAATGGAAAAATAATTCTTCAACAAATTAGATCGGGCTACTAATTGTAAAATTGTCACTATAATTACTAAATGCAAATAAGTACTATAATTATTACTTACGAGTATCATGATTAATAAAAATTATTATAGTAATTCACACGAAACACTCCAAATTTTCGGGAAAAAAATTGAATTTATTTTTTTAAAAATAGAAAGAAAAATGGGCCCACGATGGGACTAGCGTTCAAATTCATATAATTCATCATATTATTTTATAGAATTTTTTGAAAAAAATAAAAAATGGCAATCATCTTTTAAAAAAATAATTTTCACTTTACAGGCTGAAAAATTGTTGAAGACGATGATTTAAATTTTTTTCCCTTTCTTTTATGAAAGTGTGAACTGATGTGAAAAAAATCGATCCCCAAACATTTTTCGATATATCGATTAATTTAAGAGATATCGGCGTTAGAACGGTTCTGAAATTTCTGAAATCCAGATTTTTCGAAAAATTGTAACTTCCGAAATACACGCGATAAAAATTTAAAAATTGCTAAAAATACTCCTTGCATAGTATACTATTTTATTAAAAAAAAAAATTTCAATTAAAAATGGTCAAGGTCACAGCCGAGCAAAGTGGCGTGGATTGCCTCATATATATCTTTGCACTTTTTATTTCGCAGGGCACTCTATGCCATTCGGAAAAAAAGATTATCTCAGCTCTCGAGAAAGTTTGCCCTTGGGGTATCAACGTGAGCGTTTCTGAGACGAAAACCACCGGGCCACAAAACTTTGATTCACTTCGAGGGAAAACTAGAAAAGCTCACGAGGTTTCAAGAGTGAATTACACAGTGGTGATCAATCGAAGTGAAAATTTTCTTCCACCCTCTAATTCTGAAAAAAAAACAGAAAATTTGCCAGACTAAACGTCAGAGGGACATACTTTTCAATTTTGAATAGACTGGTTAAAAAAAAGGCGATTATTTTTTGTTTTTCGAAGTAACCTATTAAATACTTTCGCGGAGATTAAAAGAGATGCCTGATAAAAACAGAGCTCTTAATATAAATATTTAGATGCGTCTCATCGCGAGTTTCTATTTCCCATCAACACAGGAAAAAAAATTTAACTTTGAAATTTTATACCTCGGTCTCAAGTCAATGTACCACAATGAACGATACGTATTCTTGTAGGGAATTTAACGCCCTACAAAAAAGGTCTCTTATGATTTTTCGATAAACTCACTCCTTCAAAAGTTATTCACGGTCTAATAATAATAATAATAATAATAATAATAATATATGAGGCATTCTCCGTCAATTCCGCCACTTTTTTTCGACCCTCAGTAAATTCAGAATTAATTTGTCCACTAAAGGACCAACTGCATATTGTTTCTATGACCCTTGAGAATTGTTTAAACCAAAAAAATCGATTTTTTTCAAAATCCCAAAATGATGTGATCCTTAAGGAGATAATTTTGGACGCCTATTCGAATAAATTCGAAGAAATTCGAAGAAATTCGAATAAATTCACGCTACCCCTATCGCAATTATTTTTGTTATTAATTTTTTCATAAAAATTAATGATGCGATGATATGATGCGATGAATATTGCACAAGTCCAAATATTTCCCATATAGCAAAATATATATTCATATATAATCAGATATGGCAAGTGTTAATAATTAGTCAATAATTATTAGTAATTTTTCATACAAATTCTTAATTAGCGAAAGAATATTAGTAACTTTTCTAAAAAAATAGTAATTAACGAAAATGTTTCTAATTTTTTCAAAAAAATTAGTAATTAGCGAAAAAAAATTACCAAGTCTTACTAATTAATTTAAAAAAAAACAGTAATTTGTAGAAATTACTATATCACATAAGTTATTATTAATTATTACTATATCACATAAGTTATTATTAATACGAATATTTAATGAGTACCTATAAAAAAATGCGTTAGTAATTTTTTATCTATTTATTACTTTTTCAAAAATTAATACAGCATTTCTCCACAAATTATTGATTTTTTTGATTATTTAGCAATATCTTTCTCGCTAATTACTAATTCTTGGAAAAAATTAGTAATATTTTGTCACTAATTACTAATTTTTAAAAAAAATGAGTAATATTTTTTTGCTAATTATGAATTTTTTGAAAAAATTAGATTATAAAAATAGATTTTTTTTGCCGATCACTGACAACAACCCAAAATTAAAATCTTAAAATATATAATTAGATATGAGAATATATGCTTATATATCTAATTATATCTACTTAGATCGAAACTTTTTTTCTCGGGATTTTAGTCCTTCTATCTGCAACTTGCAGCATTTTTTTTGTCACGACAATAAACAACGCCGTTATGATCGGTGATAAAAATTTAATCCGTATGACCGTAGATTTCCACACGAGAAAGTCTCGTTTGTTAATTCGCGTTTTTATCGTTTTAATCCAAAAAGCGAACACCTCGATGCGAAACTATAAAGAGAGGATTTAAGGGATTATACCAGCCAGGAATTTTTATCTTTTACATTTTTTTTATTGTTTCAAATCAGTGATCGGCAAAAAAAAATCTATCTATTTTTATTATCCAATTTTTTCAAAAAATTAATAATTAGCAAAGAAATATTACTAATTTTTCTTTAACATTAGTAATTAGCGGGATCATATTACTAATTTTTCTAAAAATTAGTAATTAGCAAAAAAATATTACTAATTTTTATAAAAAATTAGTAACTAGTAACAAAATATTACTAATTTTGTGAATAAATAAGTAATTAGTGACATAACATTTCTAATTTTTTCAAAAAATGATTAATCAACGATAAAATATTACTGATTTTTTCTAAGAATTAGTAATTAGCGAGAAAGATATTGCTAAATAATCAAAAAAATCAATAATTTGTGAAGAAATGTTGAATTAATTTTGGAAAAAGTAATAAATAAAATAAAAATTACTAATGTATTTTTTAATACGTACTGATTAAATATTCGTATTAATAATAACTTGTGTGATATCGTATGACATTAGATACAATAAATATTAATGCGTGAAATATTAAAAAGATCTAGTTATTATTAAAAATAAAACACATTTTTGAATAGAGTTGTTAGAGCTTACAACCATGACTCAATCCGTACACACAAGTACGTAAAAATACACAATACTTTTCTACAAATTACTGTTTTTTTTTTAAATTAATTAGTAATATTTTTTCGTTAATTACTAATTTTTTTGGAAAAATTAGAAATATTTTTTCGCTAAATACTAATTTTTTAGAAAAATTAGAAATATTTTGTCACTAATTACTAATTTTTTTGGAAAAGTTGGAAGTATTTTCTTACTAACTACTAATTTTTTAGAAAAATTCCTAATATTTTTCCGCTAATTACGAATTTTTATAAAGAATTAGTAATATTTTTTGACTAATTATTAATTTTTCGAAAAAATGATTAATAAAATCAACATCGTTGACGAAAAAATCGATACTGCCGATCACTGGTTCAAGTGATGCATAAACTATTCAAAAATGATATTCAAAAGGGGGCAAGTTTATCGACATTTTTCATAGCTTGTTTTCCGGAACGACAACTCGCTCAATTTTCATCCGATTGATTTAAAATTTTTACTGCAACTTCTCAGATAGATTATCCATCTATCTACACACGATTTTGACGATTGATAAATAATTACATTTGCAACAAACAATTTAAGGTCGATTTTCACCAAAAATGAAAATAAAGATCAAAGTTGATGCCAATTGTGAGTTTTCAAGAGAAAACTCAAATCTTGAATACATTCAATGAAGAACTAAAGTAGGTCAGGGTAAAAAAAAATTTCCTCCAAGTTCTGTACGGAAACTGATAACACTATTTTTCTTTTCAGAAAAATCATGCCTTCAAGTTAACTACGACGCCATTTTGTATCTTACCTTAAATATAAATAAAAAATATTCTTGTACACGTTAATACATGAACAATAAAATCTCAAAACTTTGTTTCGATTCATTGTTTGGTATTCGAAAAAAAAATCCCCAAATAAACTCTAGTTTCTTTATAGTTTCTTTCAAATGAGCTTTAGTTTCAGTGCACCTGCAACGACGCCATTTTGACCTTGAATATAAATAAAAAATATTTTCGTATGCCTTAATGCATGTAGAATAAAATCTCAAAACTTTATTTCGATTCACTGTTTGGTAATTGAAAAAAAAATCCCCAAATAAGCTTTAGTTCCTTTGGTATCTTTTAAATAAGCTTTAGTTTCAGTGAACCTGCAACGACGCCATTTTGACCTTGAATATAAATTCAAAAAAATTTCGTATGCCTTAATACATGTAGAATAAAATCTCAAAACTTTATTTCGATTCATTGTTTGGTAATCGAAAAAAAAAAATCCCCAAATGAGCTTCAGTTTCTTTAGTATTTTTAAAATAAGCTTTAGTTTCAGTGCACCTGCAACGACGCCATTTTGTACCTTGAATATAAATAAAAAATATTTTTGTACACCTTAATACGTGTAGAATAGGATCTCAAAACTTTATTTCGATTCATTGTTTAGTAAGCGAAAAAAAAATCCCCAAATAAACTTTAGTTTCTCTAGTATCTTTCAAATGAGCTTTAGTTCCAGTGCACCTGCAACGGCGCCATTTTGTACCTTCAATATAAATAAAATCATGCAAATTAGAAATTTGCACATAGCTTCCTCATTTTTTTCCGTCGTTCGTCAACCCTCCTTTATGAGGATCTCCTTGACCACCTTTATGACATGTATGTTTATTATCATGGCTTCCTCATAAAGGAAGCTTCACGAACGACGGAAACAAATGAAGAAGCTATGTGCAAATTTCTAATTTGCATGATTTTTTAGAAATTCCGTTCAATTGCATTATCAATTGTTTTTGTCGTCCAGTGTATTGGTGCTAGAGAAGTGAACTCCATAGCTGTTAAATCAGGAAACTTAGTGTTGACAAGTATTTTTTGAAAATTTCAAAATTTTTTTGCGAACGAACATCTTAAGCGTTTTTTCACCAAATTCAACCCTAACCATTCTCATCATCTTGTGCATTCGTGCAAAAAGTTTTAGCTCGATACTTCTAAAAATGCGGATGCTGGAGCGTTAACAAAATTTTGATGGAAATTTCAAAAAAAAATTTTTAACCGAACCCCTCGGGCGATTTTTATGAAATTCGGTATTATTTTTCATTGTCATTGATTGTATCGTCACAAAAAAGAATCAGCTCGATAAATGCAAAATTACAAAAGTTAGAGAACTTACAAATTTTTTCCAAAAATTTTTTTTTTTTTTTCAAACCGAACCTCTTGAGCGATTTTTTCCAAATTCAATCCCAACCATCCTTATTATAAAGTGTATCTGCACATAAAATTTCAGGGTGGTCATTGCAAAATTACGAAAGTTAGACGACTAACAAGCAATTTACAGAAAATACGAAATCCAGCCAAATAGACAATTATTTTGCAATTTCAAAAAAAATTGCACTCAGAACAGGGACATACATAGTCCACTTGTACACCAAATTTCGAGTTGATCGGCAAAAGCGTTCTCCAGACATATTCATTTTAAAGAATGCACAAAGCGTACACACACACACATACACACACACACACATACGTCCGAACATTTTTTCTAAATGTGATGATTTCAAAGCTTCCTTTATGAAGAAGCAAAAAATATTTTTTTTCGCTTTAAGAGGAGGCTAAATACCATTTTTATTCACTCCCTACATTATCGACGTATCATCGTCGTCCAGTCAGTCTCCGACAACCGTGGATGTAAATTAATTACATTTTGACAATTAAGAGGGGGATAAATTAATTAACAATTAATTGTCAATTGAGAGGCTGAAATGCGTTAAAGCTAATGCCAACGAACTCGTTCGAGCCCCCTAAATATTATAGGTTATTCATCAGAATCCATGGTGCTGCCCTCACTCGCACGTCTGTGAACTACATTTCGCCACTTCGTTTTTCAATAAAACTACAATTTATCGATATTTATCTCTTGATGGGCCATCCGAACTTACGGCGTGTCATTTTGATAAAATAATGTCGAAAACGTCTCGATATTTAAATCGTGGCGTTCTTCATGGAGCCTCACTCTTGATTTTACCCGAAATACGGTAAAAGTTTAATAATTCAAGTTTTTCAATTACAGTTTCTTGGTGGTAAATGAATCTGTAAATTTTTTTTTGTTTTTCGAAAAAATTTTAGTGAGGCTCCATTCTTGCCATTGTTCCGATGATGTTGTTAAAATTTTATTGAATTCCATCAATTTGTATAAGAGCAAGTTTGAATGGCAATTTCGAGGTGTTAGTGTCGGTATTTAGCCTCCTCTTAATGCATGTAGAATAAAATGTCAAAAATTCATTTTCATTCACTGTGTAGTAATCGAAAAAAAAATTCCCAAAAAAGCTTTGATTTCCAGTGCAACCCCTTAAGAAACGCAGCCCGATCGTCGGAAAAGAGTGTGAAATTTTTTCGACATTTCATAGGATTTTTATTCATCCTTTTTCTCCAACGTGTTGCTCGATATCAACCAATTTTTCAAACCACACATTTTTCTCTGCGACAGGATTTTTCACGCGTGTGAACGTGGAGAGGAGAACATATATATATATATATATATATATATATATATATATATATATATATATAAGTGATAAACAAGATAAATGTTTCGGACCAGACCAAGTGCTGCCAAGTGTTATCGAAATCGATAACAGGGCGATCGATTTTCCTCACCTCGTCGTTCCATTTTATCATTTCGTACGTATAATACATAAATCCGTGTATGTGTGATAAAAATTATTGTTCAACGAGAATGACGAGATTTATGTAGTCGCAAGAGTCGTGCGCCGCGGTCTGCTTTTTTCCCCATTCTTTTTTTTTTTACCTCCAGCGATGAGATAAGAAAGGTGCAGTAAAATGCGAAGAGAGAGTTTAACCGCGAGACGAGTGATAACGACATGACCAAAAAAAATTTTTACCGGACCACGCGGTTCTGAAACGAAGAGTCATATTTTTGAATCCCGACGCTTCAACGACGACGTGATTCCTGATAAGACTTTTTTATAACCGTTACCAATTTTTTTTTTTCGTCAGCAATTCCCTCACAATCGCTACCACATTATACATTCGGTTTTACGATCACGGTTAAAGCTGACGACCCTTTTATGCAACCAGAGTCAAAGTCAAGGATTTTTACGTCCGATTCAGAGCAATAACAATGACAAATTTCAATCCAGTGGTCCTGTTTTTTGCCCTCTGATTGTGAGACAAGTTCGGACAAACATTGACGAGAGCACATAGTTTTTTTACAGAATTTTATTTAAGGGGGTATTCTGGTCTAGAATTTTGAAAAATAAATTTTTATTTTGCACATTCTCAAAGTTTAGACCTATAAAAATGTACCGTCAAAAAGAAATTTTTTAATTTCAATAATTTACGGAGTTATAGCTATTTTAGTGACGCAGCAACTATGCCCTGATGGGCATAGTTGGAACGTAATTTTGAGGCCGTGTTCTAGTGTAGAATTTTGAAAAAGTTGATTTTTTTTGTGCGTATTTTCAGTGTTTGATGTCTCAAAAATGTACCCTCCAAAGGAAATTTAGAAATTCCAAATGTTAACGGAGTTATAGCTGTAATTAGTGAGATGGAAATAACCACACTGAGAAAAAAAAATTGTTGAATGAACTAAATCTTTAGTCGCATACGCACGTCTAAATATTTAGTTGTACAAACCCAAATTTTTTTGCCCGAATCATATTTTGGTCAACTGAAACGCAGAATTATTCAAGAAACTAATTATTTAGTTAGACCCAATAAATATTTAGTCGTGCGTATGCAACTAAAGATTTAGTTCATTCAACAAGTTTTTTTTCTCAGTGCAACGTTTTTTTCCCACCCCCACTTTATCAGCCGGTATCTGTCAAGATATTGGATTTTTTTTCCCCCAATTTTTTTGTAGAATATTGAAGAATGAATAAATATGTGGTGAAAAAATGAATGCAAAAACATGTTTAGTTTTTTTTTCATAGCATGTTGAAAAATCCCTAAATTTTGGCTTTCTACACTAGAACACGGGCTTGAGGGGGTATTTTGGTCCAGAATTTAAAAAAAATTAATTTCTTTTTGCACATTCTTTAAGTTTAGACCTTTAAGAATATCCTTTAAGGATTCAAATCCTTTTTTTCATCGTTTAAAAAAAACGAAAAATCAAACATACTCAAAGATTTAGTTGATTAAGTATACAATGACAATTTATGTTCACCTGTTTACTAAGAAACCATTTTGACTTATTGCTTGTTGAAAAGACGAAACTGAGAGAAATTACTCTATTTTTTTTTCTCATTAATAATGTCTATTAACAATTTTCAATAGGTTTCATTATTTAACAAATTTAAAAAATATTGTTTTTATCATGTTCCCGCCCTTAAAAACAGTGATCGGCGAAGAAAATTTTTTAGATTTTTAATTAATCGTTATTTATAAAATTAATGTTATCATCCATTATTTTTTTAGGTATTTTGATAATCAATAATTCAATGACCAATACTACGAATTATTTGGATATTCAATATGTGCATTCTTTGAATTATTCATTAGAAAAATTAGTAATCGTATTCTTTAAAATACTTATTATTAAATTAATTAGTAATTGAATTATTTTAATTACTTATTACTACAATAATTTGTAATTGAATTATGTCAATTATTGATTATTTGAATGATTAGTAATGGATATATCTAAATTACTAATTATTCAAGTAATTAGTAATTGAACTATTTCAATTACCAATTGTTTGAATAATTAATAGTTTAGATATATAAATTGTTAGATTAATTAGTAATTTAACTATTTTAATTACTAAATATTTGAGTAATTAGTAATTTCATCATATTAATGATCAATTTTTCGGAGTAATTAATTTCAAGCTTTTTGTATTTGAATCAGGATCTTGAGTTTTTCAGGGTCAGCATGTTTCGAGCAATCGTAAGAAAAAAGAAAATTCTACACTTTAGCTTGAATTTGAAAACTTTTCTAGACTCCAGTGAATTTTTTTTGTCAATTCAGCGGAAAGATCATTCAAATTATGTTACTTTCTTCAATTCGAAAGCAGATGAAGCTCTGTCCAATGATTTATCGCTAAGTTAACATCGATCAAAGAAATTTAAAAAAAAATTAGTGATTAGAAGAATTAAGTTTCTAATTATTCAAATAATTAATAATTGCAAAGAATAATCAAGTAATTTAAAAAAAAATTAGTAACTGGAAGAATGAGTTATCTAATTATTCGAATAATTAATAATTGGAAAGAATAATTAACTAATTTTTTGAAAAACTAGTAATTAGAAGAATTAATTATCTAATTATTCGAATAATTAATAATTGGAAAGAATAGTTAACTTATTTCATAAAAAAAATAGTAAGTAGAGTACTCAAGTATTTAATTACTTGGATAATTAATAATTAGATGGAACAATTACCTAATTACCTAATAAATAATAAAAACAATTGCCTAATAAATAAAAAATCAGTAATTCATAAGAGCAAAATTTTAATTACTTGGTTGTTGAGTAATTATTTGATCAAAATTACAAGTTATAGGTTTATTGGATAATAATCGAACATGAATTATCGAATTTTCGAATATTAAAAATACCTTACTGCCTAATTACCGAGTGCCTTAATAATGAGTAATATTTATTGGAACAATTATAAAATTTTCTAACACAAAGTAATTAGCGGTAATTAAATAGACGAAAATATCGATTTTGCCGATCACTGCTTAAAAATCACTATTGCAACGTTTTTTTGACAGTGTTATCGTCGCTGAAAAAAAAATTTAATTACAAAAAATAATTTATAAAAATTAATATATCGTGTGACCTATCATTTTAAAGAGTTACCTCTAGGAATCCTAGGAATTGTTCTTTTATTATTTTTGGTCAAGTTGTCTTAATGATATAGTTCAAAATATGCTAGAAATGACCACCCCTTCTAATCTCCTACTTTTCTGAAGCCAAATTTAGATTTTAATAAAGTAGGCAGTTATTAAGTCATAGATTATTGGAAAACCGTCAGTTTTTTCACCGTGTAATATAAATAGTTGCTGAATAAAAAATAATAAAAAAATCGTAGTATCGGTACGAAACCCTAATTTTGCCCCTATCATTTTAAAGAGTTACCTCTAGGAATCCTAGAAATTGTTCTTTTATTATTTTTGGTCAGTTTGTCTTAATGATATAGTTCAAAATATGCTAGCTCCTACTTTTCTGAAGCCAAATTTAGATTTTAATAAAGTAGGCAGTTATTAAGTCATAGATTATTGGAAAACCATCAGTTTTTTCACCGTGTAATATAAATAGTTGCTGAAAAAAAAAATCGTAGTATCGGTACGGAACCCTAATTTTGCAAGCTCGACTGATTTTTCGCTAGTTTTTTTTTCTCCAAATTTCTTCAATTATTATCAACTATACTCGAGGAAAAGGATCATGGGAAATATCAATTTTATTATTGGACAAGTGAAAATTCGACGATTTGAGTTTGCTCCTCTGCGGTCACGAGGGAGCCCCTAATTCGATTTAATCGTTCACCTCCAACTATTTTCGTAGGTTCCTCTCCCGGAACCTACTTTGCGGTCTTTTGAATAACGCGTTCTTTACACTCGGCTCAACTTTAACTATTTCACTGGAAATGCCGTGACGCGCACGTGTTACAAACGCGATTACGTGCACGTTCGTACATATTCGGGTTCGCGTTTTTCCTTTTTTTTTTACCTCTTGTTAACGCTGGCAGAATCCGTCGCGTTTGCTCGCAATTTTACGATTTCCTCGTACAATCGTCCCACGGAACGTGTAATATTATAACGTTGGCTCGACCGTAATTTAAATTACAATGCGTCACTATTCGGGAAACTTTCGTGGTAATTAATGGAAGGAAATCGTGATAGCGTCGGTTTTTCGTTGGAAAATTATAACGATTTTCCCCATGAAAACTTCCCAGGAAAATTGCAACATCTATTTTCTTACTTGAACAAAAAAAATATTCCAGATATTCGCTTCATTTATTATCCTCAAGATGTAATTCTAGTGGAAAAAGTAAGTGGCAGAGCTGTAAATGTGCAATTTATTTTTTTTTTTTTTCTAACGTTTATAAACGATAAGATTTTTTAATTAAAATTTTCTGGCTCCAAAGTGACGATAGATTGAAGATGTAATCGACGCAATGTGTGAATAATTGATTTTGTAATTATTTAAAAAAACATTGCAGAAATATTCGAATTACTTGGTCAATAAATGTGCAAGTAGAAAAATCAAGTATTCGGTCAGACATTAAAATTTTTCTTTAATTTCTCTGTTTGTTCATGGATAATTTATCGTGTATAAACAATTCATTTTCAACATTTCCTTTAGTCTTTTTTTTAACTTCTGCCTGAGATGAATGCACAGAAGATAATTTTTAAAGCCGAATAACATGAAATTGCACTTTGACGTTTCTTCAATGAATTTTTGGTGGTTTTTTTTCATCGCAAAAATTATTATTACTCTTTGTCCTCCAACGAGTATTAAATGACACTTTTTTCACCTCAACAAACTTGGGGGATAATTAACTTTGTAATTATTTAAAAAAACATTGCAGAAATAGTCGAATTACTTGGTCAATAAATGTGCAAGTAGAAAAATCAAGTATTCGGTCAGACATTGAAATTTTCCTTTAATTTCTCTGTTTGTTCATGGATAATTTATCGTGTATAAACAATTCATTTTCAACATTTTCTTTAGTTTTTTTTTAACTTCTGCCTGAGATGAATGCACAGAAAATAATTTTTAAAGCCGAATAACATGAAATTGCACTTTGACGTTTCTTCAATGAATTTTTGGTGGTTTTTCTTTAACGCAAAAATTATTATTACCCTTTGTCCTCCGACGAGTATTAAATGACACTTTTTTCACCTCAACAAACTTGGGGGATAATTAATTTTGTAACTAATTAAAAAAACATTGCAGAAATAGTCGAATTACTCGGCCAATAAATTTGCAAGTAGAAAAATCAAGTATTCGGTCAGTCATGGCAATTTTCCTTAAATTTCTCAACTTTTTCATGAATAAATTATCGTATATAAACAATTCATTTTCAACATTTCCTCAAGTCTCTTTTCTTAAAACTTCTGCCTAAGATTAATCCACAGAAAATAATTTTTAAAGACGAATAACATGAAACTGCACTTTATCTTTCCTTTAATGAGTTTTCGGTAGTTTTTCTTCTTCGCAAGAAATTATCATTACCCTTTGTCCTCCGACGAGTATTAAATGACACTTTTTTTCACCTCGACAAACTTGGGGGATAATTAATTTTGTAATTAAGAAAAAAAAACATTGCAGAAATAGTCGAATCCCTTTGCCAATAAATTTGCGAGTAGAAAAGTCCAGTATTCGGTCAGACATGGCAATTTTCCTTAAATTTCTCTACTTTTTCATGAATAAATTATCGTATATAAACAATTCATTTTCAACATTTCCTCAAGTCTCTTTTCTTCAAACTTCTGCCTAAGATTAATCCACAGAAAATAATTTTTAAAGACGAATAACATGAAACTGCACTTCATCGTTCCTTCAATGAGTTTTCGGTAGTTTTTCTACTTCACAAAAATTATCATTACTCTTTGTCCTCCGACGAGTATTAAATGACATTTTTTTCAACTCGAGTGAAAGAAATAAGGGGTCAAAAAAGGACGAGCATGAAAAGAGCGCTTGGCCCACGAAAACTCAAGTAGTCACGTCCATCGACTGTGCAGACAACACCCTTTTGCCATCTTTGCTCTCGATTTTCTTTTCTCTTTTTCTTCCTCCTCTTGTTTCCATCTTTCCCTTCAACCTTCTTCTACTTCTTCTCTCTTGTTCCAAAAAACTCGGCGAGCTCGAACGGGACGAAAACATGAGAGAGAGAGAGAGAGAGAGAGAGAGAGAGAGAGAGAGAGAGAGAGAGGGAGAGAGAGAGAGAGAGAGAGAGAGAGAGAGAGAGAACGACGACGATCGGCAAACTCTCAAAGTCGCGTTGTAAAGGGGCGAAAACCGTGAGCAGTCACGCGCTCCGGTCAACTGCGTGAAAACTTTCGCAATATTGGTCTCTACCATCGGGCGAACCCGGTGAATGAAGAAGCATCTTCGTGAAGAACAAGCTTGTCGTCGAACGATCGACGAGAAGAGAGAGAGAGAAAAAAAGAAGACGCTACGAAAAAAAATTGTCGCGAGAGAGGAGAAACTCTTTGGCGACCTTTTCTTCTCTTCCTCTGCTCTCCCACGCTTTTTCTCTTCTCTTTGTCTCTTCGCGTGGATTATTTCTACCCCCTGGAAGGGCTGTAAATGTATCGGTTATTCAGGAGACACCGTGACGGGAAAAAGTTATGGAGAAATTAGGACAAAAAAAAACGAATTTTAAAGCGAGAACACGGTTTTAGTGTTTCATCGATTTTTCCTTCGTTCTCAAAGCACCGTTTTCAAACATATTGTCGCAAAAAAGTAGTCCGATAAATGGATTAAAAAAAATTGTTCACACATTTTTAATATTTTACAAATTTGTGCATACCTCCATGTTTTTAATTTATTTATTTTGATTTATTTTTTTTCTTCTTATTTATTTTATTTATTTTGATTTATTAATTTTTTGTTTTTTTTTTGTTTTCTCGGCTTATTCCATTTATTTTATTTATTTAATTTTATAGGCAATTTTGAACAATCTGTCGTTTAGTTTTTTTTTTCGTTTCTGGTCCTGGATCTGTCAGGGCTTGTTTTTTCCCCTAATACGTGAGTAAAGTGACCACGGTGGTTATAAGGGTGAAAAAATTTATTGTCGTCTAAAATACGATGGCCAGTGTGAGTCGTTATGCTCAAAAAAAAATATATGTATGGATATAATATCGTTCACTCGCAGTAAAACTGACCGGTTCACTATAATTTCAACCGGAAACATCGGCAACAGAAACTATGGCGATATAATTACTTTTTTTTAAGTACATGTTATATACAGTTGTTACGACAAGCGAAGACTATTTCATCGCTCATGAAACAAAGTAAAATACAATTCTCCGCTGCACGTGGATTTTAGCACCTTTTTCTTCCACTCCTCTCTCTCTCTCTCTCTCTCTCTCTCTCTCTCTCTCTCTCTCTCTCTCTTCCTCTCTCTCTCACTCACTCACTCACTCACTCACTCTCTCTCTCTCTCTCTCTCTCTCTCTCTCTCTCTCTCTCTCTCTCTCTCTCTCTCTCTCTCTCTCTCTCTCTCTCTCTCTCTCTCTCTCTCTCTCTCCTCGAATTGTTCTCCGGGGTTTGCGCAAATTGATATTTCTTATGGCGATTACTACGTCGTAAAAAGTCAGCGCAAAAAGTTCAACGTTCTCGGGGGAGGATCTAAAAAGCTTCGCGACGTAATAGAACGACGAATTAATTGTGTCCTCATGACCAGACTGTTGTTTTAATAACAAAAAACACTAAAAAATTTATTCCCTCTTATTTAATTATAAAACTAGTTGAATAAAACGAATGAGATTTTCTACTCTGGTGATGAAAGTAGTGCCTTGATTTTTAAGTTTTTATATTTTTATATTTTTATATTTAAATTATATTTATATTATATTTATATTATTTTTTATTTAAAAAAAAAATGCTTATTTTTTAAATTTTATTTTGATCAGTGATCAGCCTTCAAAACCAGATTGTTATTTGCATAACAACTGAAAAATATTTATTTGCCATAAATTAATTATAAAAATAGTTGAGTAAAACGAATGGGATTTTCTACTTTAATTATCAAAATTATTGTCTTGAATATTTTTAAAAAATCTTTAACTTAATCATGAAATATAATTTCAGCAGTGATATATTTTCGTCGAGGAAGCATGTCAAAAGCTTATTTTATCTTAACCATTGATTTTATTGATTTATTTTAATTGCAGATTTTTAATTAATAACAAATAACTTGAAAAAAATTATCCGCACTAATTTAATTATAAAAATAGTTGAATTTCTATTTTAGAGATCAAAATTACTGTCGTGATTATTTTTAAAAAATTGCTACATACAGGATGTTAAGCAATTAGCCGTGTAGGAGGCATCAAGACCAAAAATTTGCTTTTTTAAAAAATTTTGTGTCATTAAAATTGGCTGAGTTATCAATGTTTTTGAAGTTGACCAATGGCAGCTAGAATCTAGGAGAAATGACGCTGGTGGGGGTTTTTACGCCACGCCCACCGTTACGCCCACCACGCGGCTCACCAGTAACATTGCTCCTAGATTCTAGCCGTCATTGGTCAGCTTAAAACATTAATAACTAAGCCAATTCTTGTCGTATAACAATTTTAAAAAAAGCTAATTTTTTATCTTGGCGCGCTCTACACGGTGAAGAGTCAGGTTATCTAGTCACTTAACACCCTGTATTTTATACTTAATTCGATTAGTGATATGTTTTCCCCTCACTCTTTGGCTTCGCGGGCAATTTAATTCGTCTAACATTTTTCTCATTATTTTTACCCTTTTCTTTATTTTGTTTTTTTTTTTTAACTCGACCGGATATCCGACCTGTATATCCAATCGTGTGTTCTCGGCGTATTAGGAAAAAGCGTGTACACGCAGATATTTTAATCCGCAAAGCGCGAACTTCCATGTGGTATATCATAAGCCAGGCTCCGCGCTCTCGATGCGCGTTGCCGGAGTCTGGTGGAATTAATTTTGGACTCGTAGGAAAAGCAAGAGCTTGCAATTGTGTGGAACGTTGTATCCGGCAATGCTGGTGCCCCAGAAACAGGGGTAGATAGATAGCTCGGTGTATAATTCCAACGCGAGCAATCCAACCCCCCCCCCTCCCCCACCTCATTGGCATTTTGTGTTTCGAGACGTGGTGAAATGTATGAAGAATTTCACGCTGAAATTTGGTCCTAAGAGGATGGACTAATTTTTAGAAATTACAAAGTGTCAGGCCGAAAATGGAAAATGGAAAATGGAAGGCTGTATTCTGGTCGAGAGACATTTTGAGCTTTTTGTGGAGCTCGATAAAAAAAATATTTTTACCATTCTTTTTTCACAACATATTTATTAATATTTTATAGTTATATATATAGTAGACTGATTAAAAAAAAGCGACTATTTTTTTGTTTTTCACAGTAACACATTAAATACTTTCGAGAAGGTGAAAAAAGATGCCTGTTAAAATTAGAGCTCTTAATAAAAATATTTAGCGGTGGCACATCGCATATTTTAATTTCCCATTTAAATAACACAGGAAAACAAAATTTCAAAGTTTAAAATTTTATATCTCGGCTTCAAGTGGATGTACGAAAATGTACATATTCTTGTAGAGAATTGAACGCTCTACAAAAAAGATCTCTTGTGATTTTTCGATAAACTCACTCCTTCAAAAGTTATAAGTTATAAGTTATTTTGGTACATTGACTTGAAGCCAATATATAAAATTTCAAAGTTTGAAATTTTTTTTTCCTGTGCTATCTAAATGGGAAACCAAAGTATGCGATGTGCCACCACTAAATATTTTTATTAAGAGCTCTAATTTTAACAGACATCTTTTTCCACCTTCCCGAAAGTATTTAATATGTTACTGCGAAAAAAAAAATAGTCGTTTTTTTTTTAATTAGTCTAATATATAGTTTATATAGTTGACTAACACGATTGCAACCTTTCTATTCATCCGATACCGAATTAGAAAAAAAATTCTTAATTAGTAAAAATGTCGTTATAGCCCCTACCTCAGATAACATATAAAAAAAATCGCAAAATGGCGGCTGTCTGCACAAAAAAGGCGTTTTTTCGACTTTTTTCATAGTTTTTTATTTTTTTACAATAGTAAAAAAAATAATTTCGATACTAAAGTGTTAGGAGCCATAAATAATTATACATTGAAGGTTCGTAAAAAATTTGAAGTAAGTAGTTAAGTAGTAAAAACGTCGATAGTCCGGCATGATGGAGGTAGTTACTGCGTGACTAAAATAGCTATAACTCTGTAAATTATTGGAATAAAAAAAAATCCTTTCGAGGATATATTTTTAAAGGTCTAACCTTCTAGAATATACAAAAAAAATTTGTTTTTAAATTCTAGACCGAAATGACCCTTAAGACCGAATGAGTCAATCTAGAACAATTGATGTTCCCATAACAATGTTGCAAAACACTTTTTTATTTGAAATTTCTAAAAATCTACTATTACATTGTCGAAAAAACTAACGGTTTTCCGGTAATCCATGACTCAATATCTAGTAACGTTTTAAAATCTAAATTTTAGATTAAGAATCGTAGAAGATTAGAGAGCATTTCTAGCAAATTTGAAAATATGTCATTGAGACCACTGAAGCAAAAATCATTGAGAATATGTTTTTAGAATACTTAGATGTAGCCCTTCAAAATGTTACCTCACATAATATATTAATTAATAAATTTTTGTTTATTCAACTCTCGTTTATTTGACTCTATTCGAATTTGGATTTTAGTTTTAGAAACTCAGGAACTTAACTTAGATCCCGGAAGGCGGTAATTTCTAGTTTGGAATTTCTAAATTTAGTAGTAATTTCTAAATTTGGAAATATATCATTGAGACCATTAAAATTGTTAATCATATTAAAAAAATAATTTTAGAATCTAGAATTATAATCTCATTTCAGAATTCAGGCGTATTTCTTTGAAATAATACCTCACATGACATATTAATTAAAAAATATTTTTTTTCAGGAACCATTACACTGTCTAAAAAACAAGTAATTTTTAAATTTTAGCTGAAGAAACTTAGAAGGTCAAGAAATGGAGGGACATTTCTAGCAAATTTCGGAATATATCATTAAAACCACTAGACAAAAAATGCAAAAATTATGTTAGAAACCTTATCATTCAAATGATAGCTTACACGATGTATTGATTGAATTATGTCAAAATCATTAACTACCTATTTTGAATTCCTACATTCGAAATTCCAAATTCCTAGTTTTTAACAAAAACTGTTTTGTGACAGACAAACGGACACGAGAATGATATTACAATAATTCCATTTTTGCAAAACTTCGCAACATTTTTTATAATTAATTTGCTTGAAAATTATTTTGCAACAAAAAATGTTTCGCCTAATTTTTAGCAAAAAAAATGTTTCGCAAAATTTTTTGCAAAAAAATTGTTTCGCAAAATTTTGTTCACAGAATGGTTTTAAGCAATTCATTTGCAACGTTTCTCCACGAAAATTTTGGGCAACAGTCTTTTTTCCAAAAAATTTGCTGACTAAATTTTTTTGCATAAATTTTGCAGAAAAATGTTGCAAATTAATTGTGTGAAACAATGTTGTCAAATTAACTATTAACTATTAAATTAACACTATTATTAATTAGCAATATTAACAAATTTTGCAAAATAAGTTTTGTGCACAAAATTTTGCAGAATACTTTTTTGTGCAAAAAATTATTTGAAACTAGATATCAATTACTAAACTAGTTATTTAACATCATAAATACTAAAAAGTTAAAAATAATTTTATTCCGATTGGAAATAAGTTTTCAAATAAAAGCGTGTTACATTTTAACAGCAAGAGAAAAAAAGAGGGTGTACCACGCTTTTATTTGAAAATGATTTTTTGTATCTGAAAAATTTTCAAAAAAATCCCCAATTCGAAGTCCGTGGCCAAAAATCATTTTTTCCTACCGTCAGACAAACCAATATGCGAAAAAAAAAGAGTAAAAGAGAAAAAGTGGAAACGGATGTGCCGAGTCAGTCAGAGATCGAGCAATATAAGGCTATATATTTGAGGGGATGATTGGTGGACGAAAGAGGATAGCGAAGGTGAAACGAGACGAAGAACCTCGACAGGAAAGAGGTGGATACCGATCGAGTTTATGTGGCCGCAGAAGGCGATATTTCAAAGGGTTGGAAAATCCCTTGTCGATACAGGAGCAGGACAATATATATGAAGCATTCCGCACCAAGTGGGCCACTAAAAAATCGTGTGACCTTGAAATATTATGGAACATTTTTTTGAAGGTTATTCGAGTGTCAAAAGCAAGCAGGATTTTTTTCAGATTTTTGAATCTGATTTTACACCCCCCCAATTTAGATACGAATGTTGTTATTTATTTTTTTTTCGATTCATTTTACACGCGAAACGATCCATTGCACACAAAAAAACACCTCTACATAAAATTTAGTTTTTCGAATATACTTTATAATTTCATCTATTTTGTAGCCGCCCAGAATCCTTTTCGTGTATTTTTCAGCGAAACAAGGCAATGATATTTTTTTTCGTCGAGTTCGCCATTTCCAATTTTCCTACAGCTCCGAGAGAACTTTCGTCGATTTCACAACAAATCACAGAAAAATTGGCATGATGGAGAATCCATATCTTCCAAGTGTTTTCTGAGGTTAACTTACGAAAACACTTGCGACTTACGACAAATATTCGATGTTACTTTGCTTCAACATTATTTTCAAAATTGGGGGTGTAAAATCAGATTTAAAAATCTGAAAAAAAAATCCTGCTTGCTTTTGACACTCGAATAACGTTTTGAAAAATGTTTCATGATATTTCGAGATCACGCGATTTTTTAGTGGCCCACTTGGTGTGGAATGCTTCATATGCCAACGAGCCACGGTCATCGTCGACGTCGTTCTTTCTGCCTCATATTCGCTTCCCGCCTTTTTTTTTTTTTTTTTGAAAATAAAAGGCTACTCAACCGACGACAATCAACCCTTGATGTGAGCGTTTATCAGAAACGGTCGCCCCTTCGCTGTCGCTGAATAAATTAACTCCCTTCGCCTTTTCGAAAAGAGGGCGCTCGAAAGTTGATACGCGATGAGTTGAAAGCCCCTTTGTACAACAATTCTTCGCATTAACCGGATTCGACTCTCCTCCGAAACTCAGAGCTTTTCAAATAATATAATTGATGACGGAAAAAAATTAATTTTTGAACAATTTTCTTAAAATAAAACTCTCAAATTATTTTAATGAATTTTTAATGTAAAATGTATTGGAATTTTGGGAGAATTTTCTTAAATTATTATATTCAAAATTATTACGTTATATCATATTATATCATATGATTAATTAATTAATTAATTTAACTTCATGTGTGTAAAAAATTGAAAAAAATCATTCAAATTTATTTTCATAATTATTTGACAATTTAAAAATTATGTTATATTAAAAAGTTGAATCAAAATGGCGTCTATAAGCTAAAGAAAAAATTATGGAAATTTTCGAACTTAAACCTCAATTTCACTTCACAATGAAACGAAAAAGAGTCATTCACCGTTCTTTTTTACCGATCGAGGGCGCCTCAGACATCTTTTATAGATCCCACTATCTGAAAATGATAGATCTTAATAAAAGAACGATCCAAAAATAGATCTTTATATGTGTAAAAAATCTAAAAAATCATTCAAGTTCAATTTCACAATCATTTTACTATCTAAAAATGGTATTATAATAATATTATGGGGTAATATATTATAATAATTATATAATATATTACCGAAATATTACCCCATATTGTATAAATAATATTATATTAGAAATTCGAGACAAAATGGTAATGATAAGCTAAAGAAAAAATTATAGGAATGTTCGAGCTTATATCTCAATTGCAGTCTACAATAAAACGAAAAAAAGTCATTCACCATTCTGTTTTACCGATCGAGGGTGCCTCAGATATCCTCTATGGATCCCCCTATCTAAAAATGATAGTTCTTAATTAAAAAAACAGTCTAAAAAGACAGTCAGAGAGAGAGAGAGAGAGAGAGAGAGAGAGAGAGAGAGAGAGAGAGAGAGAGAGAGAGAGAGAGAGAGAGAGAGAGAGAGAGAGGGAGAGAGAGAGAGCGAGAGAGAGAGAGAGAGAGGGGGAGGGGAGGGGGGGAGGGAGAGAACGAGAGAGAGAGGAAGGGAGGGAGGGAGGGAGCTTGATCCCCGTAAGCCGAGGCTAAGAGGCTATTAGTTAGTTGGGCTGGCTGGAACGTAACCCCTTAGACTAACACGCTACTTACGTCACCAGGTATCCGAAGCTGGAGAAAGGGGAGAGTAAGGGGAGAGAGAGGGAGAGAGAGAGGGGGAAAGAGAGAGAGAGAAGGAGAGGGGGGGGGAAGATGGGACAAGCGAGGTGATCCAGTCCTGACTCATGCAGGTTTCTGGAAGCTCTCTCTCTCTCTCTCTCTCTCTCTCTCTCTCCTTCTCTCTCTGCTTAACCTTAAGTCTCAGGGCTTTCAAGACGCTTTACATAATAGCGACAAAGGGTGATTCGTGGTTTGCGCTTCTCGCACGTACTCAAACGGACAGATCATAGTGATGAGAGAATCTGCTCCCCTATTTGGTTCTCTCTCTCTCTCTCTCTCTCTTTCCCTCTCGCAGAACAAATACACGAGTACAGAAGTACAAGAATAAATGATCCAGATAGAATCTATAAAGGAACTCTCGATTCTAATCTCCAATTTGGTCCACTTAGATCGGGTCTACCGGTCCATTTCACGTTGATCTCAAGTCGCTTAGCTTCGACCCCCTTAAATCTGCTCAAAAGCCCCAAAACATCCCCCATTTTCAATTACCCTCACGAATATCCCCTATTAGTGGGTTTCTAACAGTGGGGGAGGTTTCCAAAATCATCCCCTCAAGGAAAAAATGTCTTTTCAGTATAAATTTTGAATACAGTGAATTTTTTAGTTTTTAATATTCTTCGAAAGTTCTACCGAAAAAATCGATTTTTACGTACGTGTTGACAAAACCAACCCTTCATCTGGGTAAAATGATCCCCCATGGGTAAAATGATCCCCCGTGGGGTAAAATAATTCCCAATGGAATTAAATTATCCCCCATGGGGTAAAATGATCCCCGAGTATCTACTACTGTAATTGAAATGACTTATTGTTATTGTCGATGATATTTATTTATGGAACTAATATTATTCAAAGCAGTTTATTGGAAATTTCCTGAAATTTGATTCGTCTCAAGTCGTGCACCATTTGTTTCATTCCAAAATATTTTTAAACATAATTTTGAAAAAATTCTATCACACTCAACGGAGCAGTAGTGAAAAAATAAAAAACAGAACAAAATCCAACTGGACAATTATTTGCATCGCAAAATTTCAACCGAGGCGCAAAGGCAAAGGCGTGAAAAATGTTTTTAGTGGAGCGGAATTTATCGCACGACTGGGCCCATAAAATTTTCATTTGATTAAAAAAAAACAATGTACATCGCCTTTTTCTATATGCGATCGTGAAAGGGAGGGATGATGAAACGAGCTTTATTCTCGTTTTGCGATAGCTAACGGTGATACGAGAGAAAGGATCATTGGAAAAGCATGAAAGCGACCGAATTGAATGAAATTGGAAATTCGGGACTGTAACTGTGCACGAAATAGACCGAGAGAGAGAGATACAGATATAGATGCAAATATACATTGGACAATTAATGAACTGAAATTTATTCATTAATGTATTATTTATTAATTTGTTTATTTTTCAAATTTTATCATATTTGAAAATATTGAATTTCGATAATTGAATAATAATATTGAATAACAATTAATCACATTGTGATGCATTTGGAATATTTAAAAAATATGTTTTTTGAAACAAGATGTATGTTCATATTTTTCCCATGAAAAACAACATAAATTATCTCTCTAGTTCGGTAAATAAAATTATTGATAAATTTTTGTCCAGTAAAAATAATGTATTAAATAAAAGAAATTTAATCACGTTAAAATATTTTCAAACTTATAATATTTATTTTATTTACCTGTATAGAATTCAAAATGAAACCTGTCGGGGAGTTTATAATGTGAATTCTCTATCGGATGAATTTTCAACGATTCCACGTGGTCGTCATTAACGACCTCAACGAACCGTATAATGGTGAGAGATGATATAGGGGAATGTATTGTCTATATTAAAGTGGTCCTTATTGGAGTTATCATTGCGATAGATTTGTGCGCCACATATTTTGAAACGCCCTGTAACCTTGAGAAAAATTTTGCACACATTATCGTCTCATTTGTCTGGTAGCAAATTAGTAAGGGTTTAACAGTTCAAATTCGCTGACTCCCCAAATAAGGACCACGCTAATATATATTCATCGACGTATATCGTGCGAAAATTTTATCAGTGATGGCCCAAAGCGAACTGGCATTGCATGAATTCGCAATAGTACCGTGAATCGACAATGATGAACGGAGGATGAAACGCTATCGAAAAGAAGGGGGATCGATCGATCGTTTCACGCCCGTTAGATCGACGTATATAGGGTGTGACTATTAATTTCAAAATTAAAACATACTGATTTTGATTTAAAAAAAAAAGACCTTGAAATTACCTTGAAAGTGATCGTCAAGAGAATGTAAAAATACTGGTATTCATTAAAAAAAAAATTTGACCTTGAAATTACCTTGAAGGTCATCGTCAAGGTCATGATCAAGGTCACTAAATGCGCCTTGTTAAAATTAATAACTTTACTTGTGACGAAAGACGTGTAAGGGCTTCTATTTCCTGAGGTATCCACACCTTGTTTCAGTTTATCTGACCTTAGAGTGACCTTCAATGTCAAAATGTACCTATGACGTGGGTATTTACTTGAACGTGAAATTTTGCTCTCTATCGATTTCCGATGTCAAAAAAGGGGATCTTCTTTTTTCAAACAAACGTTGACCTTGAAACAACCTTGAAGGTCATCGTCGAGGTCAAAATCAAGATCAGCATAGAAATAACCTTGAAGATCATCGTCAAGATGAAAATCAAGGTCACCATAGCTCGTTACAAGTTACTACGATAATGACCTTGAATTTTTTGAAAAATATCTCACCTGAGGAAATATTCAGCCGTCCTGTGACTTTTGCGATACCCTGTATAAGCTCGCACTCGCTCTTTCACGAACATATGTGTACTAAAGATACCGTTGCAGATCTACGATGGCCGGGGTTTATTTTGGGGAATGGAGATACGATAATCTTGATAAGAAGAGCAATCGAAAAAAAGTGTTTTTTTTAACCACCCTGTAATATATGGATGTACATATATATACATATGGGGCGTTCCAACCTAAATCAGACAGTTTGAAAAACTTTTTTTTTTATTTCCTCAATTTTTTAAATATTTTTTAGTACCCATCAAAAGACCCTTCCTGTTGAATTTTGAGATTTTTTTGATTACCCATTCAAAAGATATCAAATTAACAAAAAAAACCGCTTTTTTTGACATTTTGGTAATAACTTCTTTGATAATTATCCAAATCAAAAGTTTTTTTTTCAATTTTTTTGTTTTTTTATGGCCTTTTCAGAAAAAAATATAACAAAAATATTCGACGAGTTTTTGAATGAGTTTTTTGAGTTTTAAACTTTAAATCGCGGTTTTTAAAAGTGTCATTTTTTATTTATTTTTAATTTTTTTTGCTTTAAACAAAACAATGAAAAAGGGTTAAAATTAATTCAAAATGATTTTGAAAAATACTATATAGTAAAAAAATTGGTATTCATAATAATTTATGAAAAAAAAAAATTTTATTTTCAAAAATCGAAAAAAATAGTTGTTATTGAAATCCCACGATCGGACTAATCTTAAAAATTGTTGAATAGATAGATGTTTAAAACAAAAAATTGAAAAAAAAATCAAAAATGACTTTTAAAAACGCGATTCAAAGTTTAAAACTCAAAAAACTCATTCAAAAACGCGTCGAATATTTTTGTTGTATTTTTTTGTGAAAAGGCCATAAAATAACAAAAATTTTGAAAAAAAAAACTTTAAATTTGGACCATTATTAAAAAAGTTATTACCAAAATACCAAAAAAGAGCGGTTTTTTTGTTAATTCAATATCTTTTGAACGGGTAATCAAAAAAATCTCAAAATTTAACAGGAAGGGTCTTTTGATGAGTACTAGAAATATAAAAAAATTGAGGAAATTAAAAAAAAAAGTTTTTCAAACTGTCCGATTTGGGATGGAATGCCCCATATACATATGTATGTGTGTATCTGTTATAATACACTATACGTGGTAATTGAAACATGGAGGTAACGCGTTTTCCACTTTCCACTCTTCTTCGTGAGCTCACAACGAGATTATATCGAATTCAATTAGAATTCCAAAGTCGAAAAATACGTTTTACACGGTTCGATAAAAAAAATGCACGTATCGTCAGACTGAACAATCTGATCGAAGAATCAGGAGTATCCGTGCATACAGGGTGATTCAAAAATACATTTCGCGAATTTTAAATTCATTTCGGACTGATATTTTTGTGCAAAGCATGTTGAGGATTTTTTTTTGCAGTTTGACAATTGGAAACAATTGTTTTGGATCTGCAGGGATACTTTCTTTCATTTTTTCACAAAATTATTAGTTATTGTTAATTAATTATTTAATTATTAATTAATTGTCAATTCCTTATTGTTGTTAATTAATTGTTTTTAATTATTAATAATTATTGTATTCAAAATAAATAGTTGCATAAATTAAAAATTTCGTTTTTTCAATAGTATTTCCGACTAATCGTTTGGAAATAGTATCGTACGAAATTTTATTGTACGAGTGCGCAAAGTGACACTTTGCGCACGGAGTGCAATAAAAATTTATTAAAATCAATTTTTCCCAGGTGTTGAAACCGTTTTTGGACATTTTTTTGCACAAGTGCTAATTTCCATGGTTTTTGATTGATTTATGTGAAAAATAAAATCCTATTCGAAAAAACGTACCACATTTTTAAAAATTCTCAAAAAAATCTTTCTAATTTGATTTTGAAGTGAAAACTCTGGCGCAAAATGTCTGAGGGACTCTGATTAAAACTATATAGACTCGTCGATGAGAATATCAACGAAACATAAACTTCGTTTCCTCGCTGGAATACTCTTCGAGTGCTCGTATAATATCTCCGAAGCGCGTTTTATTATGAAACTTATAGTTGATATATATGCAGTATAATACTATCTGAAAGTGCTCTCATCCTAATAGGATTTAATTTGTGGTTTCTATGTGCTTGCCATTTCGTCTGCGAGTAAACTTTAAATATTTGGGTGATTCAAAATATTATTTTTGGATTTAGCTTCTCATTGCAATTTTTGGACGTTATGGAAATGAAAAAAATTCTCGCCATAGAAAAAGCCTGGGGTAATTTTTCAATTATGATTTCAAAATGGTGGAATATTTTATAAAATGGTTGTATTTATGAAATCATAAATTTACATCAGAATTTTCTTCGATATTTATAGCGAATTAATTTTTTGTTCATTCATATTATTAATTGTTTATGATGAGCAAAGTTTTGTAGCAGGGTTGCGAAATTTTTAATGAAAAAGTAATGCATTAACCATTACTTTTTTAATGGCTAATGAAAATAATTTCCATTAACCATTAAAATTTAATGGTTAATGGTTAATGAAATTAATTTCCATTAAATTTTAATGGTTAATGGAAAT
Source organism: Alloplasta piceator (assembly GCA_946863875.1). Taxonomy (NCBI): domain Eukaryota; kingdom Metazoa; phylum Arthropoda; class Insecta; order Hymenoptera; family Ichneumonidae; genus Alloplasta; species Alloplasta piceator. The sequence continues at coordinate 9,452,287 of OX333081.1, read as the reverse complement.
TATTTTAATGATTAATGGAAATTCTTTTCATTAACCATTAAAATTTAATGGTTAATGAAAGAATGGTTAAGAACCCCGAGGGCCTTTATATTACAATTGGGTGCTTCTTCAAAATTGCATTTTATTTCAACAAAACAGGGTTGCATATAATGCATGACTTTTTTTAATGCATTTGCATTTTCATTAACCATTAACATTTAATGGTTGATGGAAATTAATTTCATTAACCATTAAATTTCCATTAACCATTGAAATTTAAAGGTTAATGGGAATTATTTTAATGGTTAATGGAAATTGTTTTCATTAACCATTAAAATTTAATGGTTAATGGAAATTCTCTTCATTAACCATTAAAATTTGATGGTTAATGAAAGAATGGTTAATGGTTAAGAACCCCGAGGGCCTTTATATTATAATAGGGTGCTTCTTCAAAATTGCATTTTATTTCAACAAAACAGGGTTGCATATAATGCATTACTTTTTTTAATGCATTTGCATTTTCATTAACCATTAACATTTAATGGTTAATAAAAATAATTTCCCTTAACCATTAAAATTTAATGGTTAATGGTTAACGGAAATTAATTTCATAATGGTTAATGGAAATTCTTTTCATTGACCATTAATCATTAAAATAATTTCCATTAACCATTAAAATTTAATGGTTAATGAAAGAATGGTTAATGTTTAAGAACCCCGAGGGCCTTTATATTATAATAGGGTGCTTCTTTAAAATTGCATTTTATTTCAACAAAACAGGGTTGCATATAATGCATTACTTTTTTTAATGCATTTGCATTTTCATTAACCATTAACATTTAATGGTTAATGGTTAATGGAAATTAATTTCATAATGGTTAATGGAAATTCTTTTCATTAACCATTAATCATTAAAATAATTTCCATTAACCATTAAAATTTAATGGTTAATGAAAGAATGGTTAATGTTTAAGAACCCCGAGGGCCTTTATATTATAATAGGGTGCTTCTTCAAAATTGCATTTGATTTCTACAAAACAGGGTTGCATAAAATGCATTACTTTTTTTTAATGCATTTGCATTTCCATTAACCATTAACATTTAATGGTTAATAAAAATAATTTCCATTAACCATTAAAATTTAATGGTTAATGGTTAATGGAAATTAATTTCATAATGGTTAATGGTTAATGGTTAATGAAAATAATTTCCATTAACCATTAAAATTTAATGGTTAATGAAATTAATTTCCATTAACCATTAAATGTTAATAGTTAATGAAAATGCAAATGCATTAAAAAAAAGTAATGCATTATTTGCAACCCTGTTTTGTAGAAACAAAATGCAATTTTGAAGAAGCACCCTAATATAATACAAAGGCCCTCGGGTTTCTTCTGTTTAATGCACAATACTTGCACAAATGGATGACATTTCGCACAGCGAGATATTAGTCGAGAAACGCGGTTCGCCTTCAGCGAAAACACGCTTAAAGGATCGGGAGACAGCTCCGAGTGAGATTCGCACAAGCGTAAATGTCTTGAATTTATCGTGTCTATCATTTCGGTCGCAGAATTCGAGACACGAGGGAAAATTCGCAAGAGAGAAATACACAAGGGCAGGCTGCGTGAGAGAATTCTCAAATTATAAGGTACAAGGTGAGCGAAACCGGGGTCAAATGAACCACTGGAAAAACGACGCCAAACTCACGAATAATGGTACAAATAATTTCCCCGTAAAATTTATCGACAAGGATGATTGAAAAAAAAAATCCACGCTGAGGATAATGCAACAAGGAACAAGTACCTTTTTCGTTTAGTCGAATCGGACTTGCCTTTTGCGAGTCACACGAAGTTAAAATTTCTCCGCCCAGAAAAGACTAAAAATTCGACAATGTCCCATTTGACCCCACCCCGCCCATTTCCCATTTTCAACCCTTGTAACGTACACAAGGACGATGCAAGGGTTTCGGAACAAAACGATCGTAAAAAGCTCTATAATATACTATAGTTACCGTTTATATTACCCTTATACTTGGGGAAAGGGGTGGGGACGGGGGGGAGGGGGGTGAGAAAGTCCGCGATGAAAGAACGAAAGTTGCGGACGAGATGCACAAACGAAAGGAAACGAGGGAGGAAGAGAGAGAGAGAGAGAGAGAGAGAGAGAGAGAGAGGGTGCATCAGCGATATTGGGGTAGTTTCGTCGGTGGCGAGAGCGAGACGAAAAAAGGGGTAGTAAGCCCCCGGAGGCGGCTCCGGAGACTCCGGAAGCAGCCCACTAAATATGAATCATAAAAGAAGCATAAAGATAATTGTATGCTAATGGAACCGAGCGTATGCGCGACGTCGCGTCCGATCCAGCAACCCTCAAACCTCCTCTTCTCGATTCAACCCCTAGAGCATCCCTTTCCAACGCGGAACGAGCTTTACCACCCTCAAACTCCATCTGGCGGAACGCGCCGGGAAACGTCTTCGAGGTGAAGCCCCGGCAGCGGGCTTCCTCGTTATATTGCCTATATAATACGAATATATGTGTACCCTTCATATAAATTCAACGTTACATAAATTTCGTGTTTACATATTGCCCGAAGCTACGAGCAATACCGTTTTGGTATATATCCTCTCGTTTTATATACGTTTCCCGTTGTTTTATCCGGGAAACAGAATATTTTGATTTTCCTTTCTCAACCCTTCCGTCGAATGGATTTACAATATTCAAAAAAATTGACGAAATTGCATTTCGGAGATAGGACAGATTTCTCATGTAAAATCATGGAAAACGAGTGGAAAACCTTCTCTCTCGATTGCGATAATTGTACTTAGGGTTGACTCTTTTAAGGGCGGAATGATGATGCCCTTGATCAACCCTTACGCGAAGGTGGAATTATTCATGTAAAATTCGTTGCAACAAGAAGAAGAGGAAAATGACGCCCGAACGAAGTTTGTATGACTCAAAACACGGAAGTTGTGACTGTTCAAACATTTTCTTCTGCCCAGCCCCTTAAGGATTAGGAAAAAAATAAAACTAGAAAAAACACGCCCAGAGAATTTGAGAACGAAGAAAATGATGCCTGAAAGAAGTCTGTATGGTCAAAAACAAGGGAGTTATGGCTGTTCAAAAATTATTTTCTGGCCACCCCCTTAAGGGTTTCGAAAAAAATAAAACTAAAAAAAAGAACTATTAGAGAATTTGAAAACAAAGAAAATGACGCCTGAAAGAAGTCTGTCCGATCAAAAACACGGAAGTTATGGCTGTTCAAAAATTATTTTCTGCCCACCCCCTTAAGTTTTTCGAAAAAAATAAAACTAAAAAAAAGAACACTCAGAGAATTTGAAAACATAAAATGGGACCTGAAAGAAGTCTGTCCGATCAAAAGCACGGGAGTTATGACTGTTCAAAAATTATTTTCTGGCCACCCCCTTAAGGTATTCGAAAAAATTAAAACTAAAAAAAGAACACTCAGAGAATTTGAAAACAGAGAAAATGACGCCTGAAAAAAGTCTGTCCGATCGAAAACACGGGAGTTATGGCTGTTCAAACATTGTTCTCTGCCCACCCCCTCAAGGTTTTCGAAAAAAATAAAACTAAAAAGAAGAATACTCAGAGAATTTGAAAACAAAGAAAATGACGCCCGAAAGAAGTCTGTCCGATCAAAAACACGGGAGTTATGGCTGTTCAAAAATTATTTTCTGGCCACCCCCTTAAGAGTTTCGAAAAAAATAAAACACAAAAAAAAATATAGAGAATTTGAAAACAAAGAAAATGACGCCTGAAAGAAGTCTGTCCGATCAAAAACACGGAAGTTATGGCTGTTCAAAAATTATTTTCTGCCCACCCCCTTAAGGTTTTCGAAAAAAGTAAAACTAAAAAAAAGAACACTCAGAGAATTTTAAAACCGAAATAATGCCTGACAGAAGTCTGTCCGATCAAAAACACGGGAGTTATAGCTGTTCAAAAATTATTTTCTGGCCACCCCCTTAAGTGTTCGAAAAAAATAAAACTAAAAAAAAGAACACTCAGAGAATTTGAAAACAAAGAAAATGTTACCTGAAAGAAGTCTGTACGATCTAAAACGCGGGAGTTATGGCTGTTTCATTATCTCATTATTTTTTACCGCAATTGTCGCAACCCTTTGAGGGAATTCCCTGACGTAGTCAGTAATATATAGAATTTCTTGGAAGCTTTGTGGAATTTACCGAGGAATTTTTTCCGAGAATAATCTTGACCTAGTCTCGAGCACGTCTCGCGTCACAACAGCTGCTGAGTCTGACCCACTGACCTATATACGAAAGTTAGGCCTCAGTCCGAGAGAGCGCGCTGCGATACAGTATTTTACTCTGCCCATCGACTCAAGTTAGGTCTCAGTCCAACAGAGTGCGCCACGATGCAGTTTGTCGGTCCACACTCCACCCATCGACTCGATCGTGCGCGCGCGCGCGCTGCTCTCACTGAACAGCTGACGAACTGACGCCGGCCGTTGTAATGTTAGTACACGGACCCCCGTTCGACATGTTTAAACATGTTTTTCGACTAATTGTTTTCCGATATTACCTATTTTTCAGTGTTCTAATTAACTATGTGACGTTGAACTAACCAATTGTCGAATATCGCGACAATAAGAGAAGAGAGTTTTTCTTCGTGAATTGTTTGGGTTAGAACTGAATTCAACTTCTTAATTTTCCAGAACTAACTAAAATCTTTTTCGAAATCTTGTTTTAAAAATGAATCTTTTTCGAATCGAATTTAAATTAAACGTCTTTTGTCAAATTGATAATTAATACTACATTTGATATTAATATTTAATTCTACAACAAAATATAAATTTTTCTTTGCTTTAGAACATAATTTAATTTTTACATTGCTCAAAACTAAAAAATCTTGTGTAATTAAATTAAAATTAAATGTCTTCATTCAAATTTATAATCAATATTTTATTTAATATTAATATTTTAGTCTCAAAATCTGAAGATCATATATTTATTTTTTTCTGCGTAAAAACAGTTTTGGGTGATGAAATGACCCCCAAAAATTGGGACCCAAATTAAATGTCGTTTTTTTAATTTAAGAGTGAGAGAGAGGAAAGTTTGTACAAAGCAATATATCGCCATATATACTAAAAGAATATTATATATCCCATATTATATGTCCAGCGAATTTTATTCTCTTCGACTCTTCAGGAAGCAATTTCAACGTCAACTCAATCTCGCGGTTCTCTTCTCCTTTCGTCGATGGTTGCAGAGATCGCAGCATCTTGGGCTAACAATTTTTTACGCCCGGGGCTCTCTTTTCTTCATCCCCGCGGCCCTTCCGATCAAACAATCTATCCTCAACGACCGCCGAACCGTATTTTTATATCCTCAAAGTTTCCACGACCAGAGCAAACGCCCTCGATCCCATGATACGTATATATGGGTCATTCCATGTCAACTCGACCACTTTTGAACCCGACCCCTTTCGATTTGGTTGAAAATTTTTGTTCCTTTTCTACTCAATTAAAGACATTTTTCAGGACATTTTCAAATTTTTTTACCCAACCCTAAAAAAGTTATGAATTTTTCAAAAAAAAGGCTTTTGTTTTTTCAAATAGCTATAACTTCTTCAAAAATTGACTAATCGGGACGTTTTTTTTTTCAAAATTTTCGTCTTTGGATGTACTTTCCGAAAAAAAATACAACCAAATTTTAAGATATCAAAATCTATGAAATTTTTCACTTTTTCGAGAAAAGTCATCGTTTTCTCGGAGATGCCATTTTTTATTATTATTTTTTTTTACTCAAAAAATACTTCCATCAATTCCAGAAAGAACGCCGCCCTAACTGGAGTGGGCCGAATTTTTATTCTATTTTTGTTTATCGATTAGAAAAAAAAAATTCCAGCTGGGCTTATTTCACAAAACAACACTCTGGATTTTTTTTGAGGATTTATAAAGGACCTCAGAGTTTGAAAAATTCAGGAGAAAATAAAATCGAAAGTGGTAATCCTCGAAATTTTTTTTTTTTCAAAAAAGTGAAAGAAAAAATAAACGGCACCTATAAATAATTTTTTTGTATTTTTTTTCAATCAAAGAAGAAATGTAGAAAGCTAAGACGAGCTAAAATTGAAAAATATTGGATTCAAGATGATACGCAATGGATGTCTTTTTCAAAAGCCAGTGGCTTGGCCAAAAATGGGCCCGAGTGACAATTTTTTTTCATTTTTTTTGTTTTTGGAGGTAGTTTTTGAAAAAAAAATACAAAAAAGTATTTATAGGTGTCTTTTATTTTTGCTTTCACTTTTTCGAAAAAAAAATTTCGAGCATTACCACTTTCGATTTTATTTTCTTCTCAATTTTTCAAAATCTGAGGTCCTTTATAAATCTTAAAAAAAATTCCAGAGTGTTGTTTTGTGAAACAAGCCCAGCTGGAAATTTTTTTCTTCTAATCGATAAAAAAAAAATAAAAGGAAAATTCGGCCCACTCCAGTTAGCGCGGCATTCTTTCTGGAATTGATCAAAGTATTTCTTGAATAAAAAAAAAATCAAAAATGGCATCTTCGAGAAAACGATTATTTTTCTCGAAAAAGTGAAAAATTTCATAGATTTTGATATCTTAAAATTCTTCCCGATTAGTCAATTTTTGAAAGCTATTTGAAAAAACAAAAGCCTTTTTTTTTAATTCATAACTTTTTTAGGGTTGGGTAAAAAAATTTGAAAATTTCCTGAAAAATATCTTTAATTGAGTAGAAAAGGAACAAAAATTTTCAACCAAATCGAACGGGGTCGGGTTCAAAAGTGGTCGATTTGGCACGGAATGCCCCATATATATATAATATAATATATAAATCATATCTATACGTGGCTCTTGGTTTTTCTCGTTTTAAGAGTTCCTCGAGGCACTCGAAACTTTTTTAAACGTTCAGGGCAAATTATCCCAAGATCCGTTTTCATCCACCCTCGCGCACTTCAACATCACTTTGAACCCTTCGAGATACTTTTCAGGATACTTTCTATTCCTTAAAAAAAAAAAAAAAAAAAAAATTAACCATCGAGAAATCCTGGGAATTTTGATGAATAATTTAATAGTTTAATAATTTATAACTTGATCCTTAAATTTAATAATTTAGTTCATCTCGATAAATTAAAATTCATCGAGAAATCTTTGGAAAATTCTGCGCTTCGAAAATGCGAAACGATTTGCGAAACAAAAGCATGAAGCATTTTCCGCTAAGAGACTTTTACAGTCGACTAAAAAAAAAAATCAATCTTGGCGCAAGACAAATTTAAACTGTACAAATAAATTATTCATTTGTTCAAACAGATTGCAGTCTCGTGTTTCATTTATTTGGCGTTGACACACGTGATAGAATGGGGACAAAGATAAAAAAAAAAAAAGCTTGCACTTTCCCGAGAATGAAATGAAGAATGAACGAAGAGAAAATGAATCGCGAAGACTCGAGAATGAAGCTCGAATAATCGATTTATTTCTATCGTATTCTGGGACATTGGGAAATAAATCGATATTTTTTTATTCAGGAACAAAATTTGTGTTAGGCTGTAATTAAAATGGTGTAATTTTTAGTCGAAAGTTTCGAATTTTCCTTAAAATCATTATTTATAAAATTTATTGCCCAAACAAAACTTTATGGTAATCCTGTACTTTGTTATTTATTTGTCAATGAATTATTATTATTATTATTATTATTATTATTATTATTATTATTATTATTATTATTATTATTATTATTATTATTATTATTATTATTATTATTATTATTATTATTATTATTATTATTATTATTATTATTATTATTATTATTATTATTATTATTATTATTATTATTATTATTATTATTATTATTATTATTATTATTATTATTATTATTATTATTATTATTATTATTATTATTATTATTATTATTATTATTATTATTATTATTATTATTATTATTATTATTATTATTATTATTATTATTATTATTATTATTATTATTATTATTATTATTATTATTATTATTATTATTATTATTATTATTATTATTATTATTATTATTATTATTATTATTATTATTATTATTATTATTATTATTATTATTATTATTATTATTATTATTATTATTATTATTATTATTATTATTATACAAATTTCAACGAGAATCCACATTCTCAATAGCTTTTGAAGAATTTTGTATTTTTGTTTTCAAATAAAACTTGTGGCCGCAAAGTCTATAATGAAAATTGTTAAATTTTTGCTTGAAAGTTTAGAACTTTTGTTAAAATCAGTATTTGAAATATTACTTTCATTCTTTCATTTTCTTCATTCATAAAAAATAATCAAAAAATTTTCAACTAATCTAAAAATCTTTGTACAGATTTTACCAAAATAATTTTGATTTTTTTTCGGTTCAATTTATAATATATTAATTGTTATTATAAAATAACGACCAATAATTGCCAATGAAATGGAGAATTAATATTAAACATAGTTTTTATTCTTTTTCAATACGGGCGCACCAATCCGAGTCAATCAAAATAAATATATGTTGTACAAAAAAGTATGAAGCTTCTAAAAAAAAATATTTCATAATTTTGCTCAAATCATCTCATGCAAAAAAAAATATATTTAAAAAAAAAAACATTTTTTTTCACAGGATAATGATACCCTAAATGGCTGTTAACTCTGTTTCGAGAAAGTCTTTATATATCACTATAACATACTAAAATTTCATTGAAATTGATTGAGCCGTTTCTGAAAAAAAAATTGTGCTTGATTTTTCAATATTTTTTTATTCACTCGAAAACTTCTTTTCGGAAAATTCTTTTTTTTTTTTAACACATAATTATAATAATTTTGAGAATGCGGATTCTCAATAGCTTTCAAAGAATTTTTTTTTTTTTCAAATAAACCTTGCAGCCTCATTTTCAGAACCAATAGTAATTGAAGTTTTGAAAAAGAAAAAAAAGTTGAAAAAAAAAATTGATTCACTCAACGACACTCTATTGTGCGTACATAATAAATATATAATGCAATGTCCATAAAAAGCCACAGTGAATCCTTCTCACTTTGGTATCGCTTGAAGCAGAGGGATATACTTGGACGGGCTTTGAGCTTCGATAAAGCTTTTCGCTTTCGAGAAACTTCTTGACCGGGCGCGGCGCCGATGGCTCTTTAAAATCGCATCGAGTCTTACCGTCTTCGTCGGGGCTCTCCTGAAGCCTCTTTTACCGAGCTTCGAGAGTTCTCTCGTCATCTATATATATATATGGGGCATTCCATCCCAAATCGGACAGTTCGAAAAACTTTTTTTTTATTTCTTCAATTTTTTTATATTTTTGAGTACCCATCAAAAGACCCTTCCTGTTAAATTTTGATATTTTTTTTATTACCCGTTCAAAAGATATTAAATTAACAAAAAAACCGCTCTTTTTTTGGTATTTTGGTCATAACTTCTTTAATAATGGTCCAAATTGAAAGTTTTTTTTTCAAAATTTTTCTTTTTTTATGGCCTTTTCAGAAAAACAATACAACAAAAATATTCGACGTGTTTTTGAATGAGTTTTTTGTTTTAAACGTTAAATCGCGTTTTTAAAAGTGAATGTCATTTTATTTATTTTATTTTATTTTATTTTTTCAAACATCTATCTATTCAACAATTTTTAAGACTAGTCCGATCGTGGGATTTCAATGAGTACTATTTTTTTCGATTTTTGAAAATAAAAAAAAAAAAATTTCAAAAGTTATTATGAATACCAATTTTTGTTACTGTATAGTATTTTTTTAAATCATTTTGAATTAACTTGGACACTTTTTCATTGTTAACAGATTTTTAAAATTAATAATTAATCGATGAGCAAATAACAACAGTTCAAGAATTGTATGACTGGGCATTGAACCTAAATAGTCTACCGAATATTGCTGTCAAATTTTCACATGAGAAACATTATTCAGATGCATAAGAATGATTTTATTTGCGATAAAATACTGCGAAGTCAATCACAGGGGGACACAAAAATTTCATTCAATTATTCCAATGAGCAACGGAAATGTATTGGCAAAGGAATATTCTAATTCAGGAAATAATCGTATATGTAAGTTTTTCATAAAAATACGTGAATAAATAAAAACTGATGTTATTATTGTTCATAAACAGACTTAACGGTTAATTATTAATTTTAAGAACGTGTTAACAATAAAAAAATGTCAAAATAAATTCTAAATATTGAAAAAAATACCATACAGTAACAAAAATTGGTATTCATAATAATTTATTAAAAAAAAAAAAGTTTTAATTTTCAAAAATCGAAAAAAATGGTAGTCATTGAGATCCCATGATCGGACTAGTTTTAAAAATTGTTGAATAGACAGATGTTTGGAAGAAAAAAATATTTCAAAAAAATCAAAAATGACATTCACTTTTAAAAACGCGATTTTACGTTTAAAACTCAAAAAACTCATTCAAAAACACGTCGAATATTTTTGTTGTATTTTTTTCTGAAAAGGCCATAAAAAAACAAAAATTTTGAAAAAAAAAACTTTTAATTTGGACCATTATTAAAGAAGTTATGACCAAAATACCAAAAAAAGAGCGGTTTTTTTGTTAATTTAATATCTTTTGAACGGGTGATAAAAAAAATCTCAAAATTTAACAGGAAGGTTCTTTTGATGATTACTCAAAAATATAAAAAAATTGAGGAAATAAAAAAAAAAGTTTCTCAAACTGTCCGATTTGGGATGGAATGCCCCATATATATTTTCCTTGGTCTATCGTCTCTGAAGATCCTCCAGAATTCAAGACACCGCAGAAACTCTCGTCACTGGATGCGTAAACCCATAAGCTCGTCGCAGTACCTTCAACCTTCGCCTCTCTCTTGCACCCCACGAAGAAAAAGCCCCCTTAAGACCTTTCGATATGCCGAGCTCGCACAGCCGCTAATTCACAAAACCTCCAGACAAAAACCTCGATCACGATGGAAGGCCTTTTTTTTCTCTAATGAATCTTTCGACCTAAAACTCGATGATTTGTACAAAAGTTTGTCTAAAATATTTTTTTTAAATTATTTTATTTATTTGTTATTATTATTATTGTGATATGTATTATGATTAATTATTTATTAATTTATTATTTTATGACCTTTAACCTTCAAGTACAAGGTCGTTCATTTTGGTACTCACCCAGTGGACACAGTAATGTTGCAACAATGTAACGGCAATGTTACCGTTTGTAACATGGACGTTACATGTAAGTTACATGTAAGTTACAATTTCCTACTCAGCAATGTAACATTGTTATATAACAGTTATGTAACGTTATGTAACAGTTATGTAACATTATGTAACAGTTATGTAACGTTATGTAACAGTTATGTAACGTTATGTAACAGTTATGTAACAGTTATGTAGTTATGCAGTTATTCCAAAATACCTAACCCCTCATAACTCAAGTTATCCCTCATAACTTAATTTCGCAACCCCTGACCCTTCGTGGTAAAAACGTTTGAAATTTCATATCTTTTTTTACAGTATGTAACTTCCATATTATATTGACGCAATAAAACATATGTTACATTACTGTAATGTAACAAAGTTATTTAGCAGTTATGTAACCTACATGTAACGAATGTTACATAACATGTTACTTGCACGTTATATAACAGCAACGTTAGATAGGAATAACATTGTAACATTACATGTAACTTTCATGTTATATTGCCGCAATATAACATACGTCACATTACTGTAATGTAACAAAGTTATATTGCCGCAGTATAACATATGTTACATTGCTGTAATGTAACTAAGTTATATTGCAGTTATATAACCTACATGTGACAAATGTTACATAACATTGTTACTTGCACGTTATATAACAGCAACGTTACATAGGGATAACATTGTAACATTACATGTAACTTCCCTGTTACATTGCAGCAACATAACGTGTTCACTGGGACATATGTTTAAATAGAGAATAATGAGCTTGAAGTTTATTCGGCGTCACTTCCGGTTCCCTTACAAGGACAGTTTTAGGGGATGAAATCATCCAAAACAGTTGAGATCTTCAAGGGGTAGTTTTAAGACGGAAAATCATTGTTAGTATTGAAAGCTGCATTTTTTTGCATTTCACTAAAGTATATCATCTGAAAAGCATGTAGGTTCAATTTTAGGTTATGATTTTAAAAATTGACTGAATTACAGTTATTTATGTGAGAGGAATTAGTAGCGCAGAAAAGAATATTTCTCAAAATGACTTCTTCGACCTTGTCCCAGTGAATACTCGAAAACTTACGAGCCAATATTAATTTTTTTTTTAAATTTGTTATCCAACAGTTTCTATGACTACTATTTTTAAAATCCACTTTAATAAAAAAAAAGGGCATTAAAAATGGAATATATTAATACGTCGCCATTTTGTAAATATTCAAAGAAAAAAAAACAGCTTTGCTTAACGATAATTACATTCCTCTGAATATTGATATTTTTCTTTCATTTTCAGATAACTCTTCGCCAAGATAACAATTAGACAATGGAAAGGAGTTTTTTCTTTGCTATCAAAATAATATTCATATCTCTGGCAATAAAAAAAAAAAAAATTCAATAAAAATTTCTATGAAATAAGTTGAATGCATACTTAATTTTAAAAAAGCAATAACTCGATCCCTCCATAATTAGTTTTGTCTCTGAAAAAAATTTTCAAGCATTGATCATTTTTTCAACCCTTACTATGGACTTCCCCCAACGGTTTCACCTATTTCCTCAAGATAATCGAATCCACATAGATAATTATCTCGATGATAGATGGATGATAAAAATGCAACTGGTTTCACACCGGAGGTCTTGCATGAGAAAAAAAAATAGGGGTTGAAAATACCAAAATCCACCCTCTCAGAAGCGTCCTGCACGGTTTTCCCTTCGCAGTTGATTTTCGTGAATTTTCAGGGACTTGAATTTTCACACGAAGAGGTGCAATGAGGAAAAAAAATCCGAATTAGCTATCGAGCACACTTCTCGTGTGTCCCAAGAGCAAAGCCATGACCTTGAGGTGATGGATCAAGGGCAGAGGGTTAACGAAGAGCGCGGAAAGGGTTGAGAAATGAGACGAGAAAGAGGAACGCAGGAGGAGATAGTTGAACCCACGAGGATATATTAAATATCGATTTTTACCAACAAAATGGCGGATGTCCCACAAATTGGGGTGAAAAATTTTGCGGTTCGGGTCCTTTCGCTCGCTAGACACCGTTTATAAGGTGGCCTCTGTGTATACGTTGAGCTTTTCGCTTCGCGGTTGGCTAATCGAATTTTCCCGAAAGTTGTTATTAGCCGAACCGTCTCTCACAGAGAATTGGGGAGAGAGATAGAAGAGAGCCCTTTGACGCGTGAGGGCAAACGCGACCACCGAGTGCGATGGGCGTTACAAAACCAGCGAGAAAGGCCCTCCAGAGCCAACTCGAGCCAAATTCATTACAAACTTCTCGACCCGCGGACGTTTCTACATTTCTTGAACCTCGATTATGGCAATTTCAATTATTCCAACGACGGAAATCAATTTTACGATTAAAAGGGTCATAGTGAGGATTTTCAAAAATTCGATTTTTTTATGTCATTTTACTAATGTACATGGGTCATTCCATGTGAAATCGATCAAAAGTCGGTATCAACCCCCTTCAATTTCAGTGAAATTGGGTCAGATATTTTGGTTTTTAATAAAACAAAGTTCTATCAAAGGAAAAAAATGATTTTTTTTAAATCAAAATACTGTTACTTTTGCTTTTCTTTACTGCTCAAAATTACAAAACTACATGATTGCTCAACTTTACTTAATTGAGAGACAAAAAAAACGTTTTTTTTTTCACCAAAATTCAAAAATTTATATTTGCGAAACAAAAAAACTCCATCCTGAAAATTTCAGAATCTTTTAATTTTACGATTTAAAGGGTCACACTCAGACAGGATTTTCAAAAATTCGATTGTTTAATATCATTTTACTAATGTACATAGCATTGAGCACTGCTCAAAATTACAAAACTACAGGATTGCTCAACTTTACTTAACCGAGAGGCAAAAAAAAAGTTTTTTTTCACCAAAATTCAAAAATTTATATTTTCGAAACAAAAAAACTCCATCTTGAAATTTTCAGGATCTTTTAAGATCAGTACAAAGTATTATATAAAAAGAAATTTGACCAAAAATTTAATGTTGATCGTAGATTTACACGATTTTTTAAAATTCAAATTTTTGAAAAAACAAAAAAACACCTTTCTAAAAATTTCAGGATCTTTCAAGATCAGTACAAGTAATTATATTTAAAAAATTGAAACAAAAAGTTAATACGGAACTTGCATTTTCACGATTTTTGAAAATTCAAAATTCTCCAAATTCATCATTATTCAAAATTTTTTTTCAGAATATTTTTTTTTCGTAGTCCCAAGTATACTCTTTAAGACGAATTCAAAACGATTTTTCGTAACTAAAATAGTTTTTGAGGTGTTTAAAAACTTGAAAGATTTGAAAAATTGTGAAACTTTGAATTTTGCATAACTTTCGAAAAAAAAAATTAATTTTTTTCCTTTGGTAGAACTTCGTTTTATCAAAAACGAAAACTTCTGACCAAATTTCATCGAAATTGAAAGGGGTCGATTCCAACTCTTGGTCGATTTCACATGGAATGACCCATATATAAGTATCTACACCTAAAATATCATGTCATGTTATAGCCATATTTGTAAAAAAAATCGTTTTGAAACTTTAAACGCGTTTTCCTCAAAACTGGGTTTTTTGAGTCAGTAAGCAAGATTTCTCATAAACGACATAACTGATCAGTCTCAAATTTTTACACAAGCTTTATCAATATATTTTTTACTAATTAATCGAAGGTTTTTTTACCGATGAATATTTTCCATTTTATAAACAATTTGAGGCAAAAATTTGCATCAAAAAAATTTCGAAATGAAGTCAAAGTTACAAAAATATGTATAAAAATGTTACCGTTAATCAATTAAAATGTCTTTCCAAAAAAAATTCTTGAAAAATAGTTTTTTTTTCGAAAATTACAAATCCCTTCCAGTTGCCTTCCACGAACAGTTTTTAAAGTTAAAGTGGTTTAGAAAAGCGCGTTTTTTCATCAATTAACCTTCTGAGGGAGATTTTTTTCCTAAAAAGTAGTTTTTGCAGAAGCGGACCAATTTTTTAAACTATTGGCGCTATTTTTTTTATTTAATTTAGCAAGAAATTCTGTTTCAGGGAATTTGCAAGTCTCTGCTCCAATTTGGATATTCGAAATGACAAAAAAAAAATTTCGAAAAATTGATAATCCTAACTTTTTTCAATGACTGAAAACTCCATGGGGACAAAATCAAGCGGCTTGGATGACCCCGACGTTAAATTCCCCATATATGTGTAACAAGGGATGTTCTTGTGTCCGAACATGGAACAAAGAGAGTCTGTGATCACCGTTCGTGCAATAAAAGGGAGGATAGAGAATGGGAACTCCACTGCCAATATTTGTTTGACTCTGGTTACCAGTGAAGCTCGTTCAACGAGCCGAAACGTCATCAATTATCTCTCCATCTCTCTCCGTCCCTCTCAAACACAGACAGAAGTCTCCCTCGAGTTTGAAGCTTGGTTACTTGGTTAGTCCGAAATCTAGTCACTGTTATCTCCAGCCTAAAACGATGATGTCCTTTATCGTCCATCGAGGACCACCAGGTTCATAAACAGATTCGGCTTGGATTTTCATTTATCTGTGTCAATTCGTATTTGTCCAAAAGAGCTGTAAAAAAAAAGTAATTTACTCTCCAGTACAATTTCAAGAGTTGAATGAAAATAATTTGTTAAAACAGTTGCGATTTCTTTTAGTTTAACGTTGAAATAATCCCAGTGAATTTTGGGGAGACTTTTAGTAATGAGCCAAAATCCGGGTTATGAATTAAGATGGAGAACCACTAAAAATTATTTTTTAACATTTCTTCAAAGTTTATATTTTTCAAAACATATAGGCTGAATTTTAAATTCTGAAAATTTACTAAGTTACTAAAGGCATGGAATTAATGGGACTTTTTTGGATCGGCGTTCTTTTTAGTAATGAACCAAAATCTGGATCACGGATTAAGATGGAGAGCCACTAAAAATTATTTTTTAACATTTCTTCAAAGTTTATATTTTCCAAAACATGTAGGTTAAACTTTAATTTGAAATTCTGAAAATTGACTAAGTTACTTGAGGTATGGAATTAATGAGACTTTTTTAGATCGGCGTTCGTTTTAGTAATGAACCAAAATATGGATTACGGATTAAGATGGAGAGCCACTAAAAATTAAATTTTCTAACATTTCTTCAAAGTTTATATTTTCCAAGCGATATAGGCTGAATTTCAATTTTCAATTCTAAAAATTGACCAAGTTCCTTAAGATATAGAATTAATGGGACTTTTTTTGGATCTGCGTTCTTTTTAGTTATGAGCCAAAATCCGGATTACGGATTAAGATGGAGAGCCATTAAAAATTAAATTTTTAAACATTTCTTCAAAGTTTATATTTTCCAAAACATGTAGGCTTTTAATTTGAATTTCTGAAAACTGACTAAGTTACTTAAGATATGGAATTAATGAGACTTTTTTTTGGATCGGCGTTCGTTTTAGTAATGAACCAAAATATGGATTACGGATTAAGATGGAAAGCCACTAAAAATTATTTTTCAACATTTCTTCAACGTTTATATTTTCCAAAACATGTGGGCTAAATTTTAATTTTTAATTCTGAAAATTGACGAAGTTACTTAAGGTATAGAATTAATGGGACTTTTTTTGGATCGGCGTTCTTTTTAGTAATGAGCCAAAATCCGGATTATGGATTAAGATGGAGAGCCAGTAAAAATTATTTTATAACATTTCTTCAAAGTTTATATCTTCCAAAACATGGAGGCTAAATCTTAATTTAAAATTCTGAAAATTGACTAAGTTACTTAAGATGCAGAAGTAATGGGACTTTTTTGGATCTGCGTTCTTTTTAGTAATGAACCAAAATATGGATTATGGATTAAGAGGGAGAGCCACTAAAAATTATTTTTTAACATTTCTTCAAAGTTTATATTTTCAAAAACATATAAGTTAAATTTTTATTTACAATTCTGAGAATTGACTAAGTTACTCAAGATATGGAATTAATGGCACTTTTTTTGGATCTGCGTTCTTTTTAGTAATGAAACAAAATCTGGATTACGAATTAAGATGGAGAGCCACTAAAAATTATTTTTTTTCAAAGTTTATATTTTCCAAAACATGTAGGTTAAATTTTAATTTGAAATTCTGAAAATTGACTAAGTTACTTAAGATACAGAATTAATGGGACTTTTTTTGGATCGGCGTTCTTTTTGTTATGAACCAAAATCCGGATTACGGATTAAGATGGAGAGCCACTAAAAATTATTTCTTAACATTTCTTCAAAATTTATATTTTCCAAAACATGTAGGCTAAATTTTAATTTATAATTTTGAAAATTGACTTAGTTACTTAAGGTATGGAATTAATGGGACTTTTTTAGATCGGCATTCTTTTTAGTAATGAGCCAAAATCCGAATTACGGATTAAGATGGAGCCACTAAAAATTACTTTAAAACATTTCGTCAAAATTTATATTTTCCAAAATATGTAGGCTAAATTTTCATTTAAAATTCTGAAAATTGACTTAGTTAATTAAGGTATGGAATTAACGGAACTTTTTTGGATCGGCGTTCTTTTTAGTAATGAGCCAAAATCTGGATTACGGATTAAGATGGAGAGCCACTAAAAATTATTTTTTAATATTTCTTCTAAGCTTATATTTTCCAAAATATGTAGGCTAAATTTTAATTTGAAATTCTGAAAATTGACTAAGTTACTTAAGATATGGAATTAATGGATCTTACGATTTATGCAAAAAATATTAAAAGAACTGATCGACGCTTAATGGGGTACTTAATGATTTTATTCATAATTATTTACAACGAAATTTTTAACTTCTCACGAGACAAAAACAATTACGATGCACCGTTCTTCTTTTCATTAATTCTCTTATTTTTCTTTAATCTCTCTCTTCGTTTCTATCTCGTGTTTTTGTTTTTTGGGGAATTAATTAAATATAACTAAAAAAAAAATCTCTCTCAATTCTATTTGATACTGGTGTAAATGTTTCGCAATCAGCTTTCGTGCCAAAATTATTTTATCTTTACCTAATTTTTTTTCCCTAAAATTGATCACAGCTCAGCAGCTGTTGGATCGAATGAAATACTAAGAAATTGGTGACTTCGAGGATTATTTATGTCGGGAGATCTCCGTCCCGAAATTTATCTCCGTTTTTTCCTGCAACGGAAAATTCCCTTTCTACAATTTGCAGTACGAATTCATTTTCATTTTTTGGTCATTCCGAAAGGTTTTTACCTTCGATCATTAAAACGTACTCACCGATGGAGACACTTTTCTTTTCTTTACACGAGCAAAAAGCTCAGCGTCTGCTCGAAAAAAAAAAAAAGTAATTTAACAATGATTCTAAAAATCGTCTTTTTTGGGACGGTTATTTGTTTGTAAAGCAACGGATTAAATTTTTTTAACTCGATTATATATGCAAAAAACTACGTTTATATTTTATTTATACTTTTTTTTTCGTGACCACAGCAAAGCGGTGAGACAACGACGATAGAATTTATAGATTATTGGTAAAATTTTCGATACTTTTGTTCGTCTATTTTTTCATTATCTTCGGAAATATTTTTCAATCGACGACTCCGGGTCGCGGTATCGATTTTCCTTTAAATTTACGATCTTCGGTAATAATTTACTGGCCTTTTTTGCAATTTTTTTTCTCTCAATTTTTTCGAAATTTTTATTTGTTTATTTTTATCTACGCCACCGACCACATTTTACCCTATGCAAAATTCATTATCACTGAACGATTACCTTGGCATTATTAGTATGATTTTGCGAAAATTCTAATTTGGATCAAGTTCTTTGATGCTTCGTTCGATTATAATTTTTCTCGTAATTGTGTTTAATCAAGATCGGACTGAGCTAATTCACGCGGTTCAATCGTTCGTGCGAAAACGAATCGCCAAGTTAGTTGAATAGATTGAAGCTAGTTCGAAACCTTAGCTATAATTTTGGCATTGCTTGTGGCGATGGTGGTGTCGTCAGTGTGTGAATTTCGTCGAATGATTTTTTCGCCGCATTCTGAAGATCGTCCATTCCACGTCGCGTTTTCGTCGTTATGTCGTCGAATTGGCGACGAGTTTGCGTCAGTAACTCGTCCGTCGACTTGACCGCTGAATTAGCAAGGTCCTTGACTTCCGTTCCCATTTTGTCGATAACCCATTCCATCGCTTGTCTCCCCTGATTGAATCGATAAATTAATTATCTCTTCTAACCATACAAATTAGTTTCATTGTAAAAATATCATCGCCAAAAATATCTTCTTTCCTTTGAACCAAATTTCATGCACATTTATGCATCGTCCATGATTCTATTTGTGATTTTATTCGATGTTCACGCTCGATGAACATTCTCCAATAAAAATATTTGCCATAATCGCACAGGAAGTCCTTATTTCAATGGACTCAAAAGTCGAAGTGAATCAATTGGTAATCAAAATGGCGTCGTCAAAATGTAATCAAAATGGCGCGTCAAAATGGCGTCGTCATTGCCACGACGCCATTTTGATTATCACGGGGTAAATCAAAATGGCGACGTTAATATCGTGAATGATTATGAAAATTGGAATACAAAGATGTTGATGAAATAATGTACCTTGCCGGCGTTCAGAGAGATTTTGGAAGCCAGTAGATCCTCCATGTAATGAGTCAGAGGTACACCTCGCACCATTACCACAGCTTCTTGTCTGAGTAGAGTCTTGCGGTTATCGTGGGGATCCGGTACGTATCTGAGGGTCTCATCGACTGCGATGTAGTTGCAGAAGCTCAGCTGAAAAAGAAAAAAATATCGATATTTGAAAAAAAGAAAAAAAAATTAAAAAAAGTCAATTCGTAGAAACAAAAAGTACATCAAAATGGCGTCTGAAATTGTTCGCTTCTGCTTTACCGACGCAACGAGTTTTGGTTGAGAGAAAGTGAGGTTAATTCATTGATTGACTATTTTTAATGTGTTTTCACAAGCTATGGAGCAATAATTATGTCCACTCGTTTAAATGCTTAAATAGTAAGGAGTAATGAATAGTTATTGATTTAAGTAATTATCAATAGTAGTTAAATATAGGTTAAGAATAAAGTAGAGAATACTAACAATAATAAAATAAGAATTGTCATACAGAGATAGTTTTATACGCGATAAAGGTTCATGAAAGTACTTGAGTACTTAAGTATTGTATTGCTTAAGTGTTATATCAGCTTTAACCACTATCTACATAGTAGTTACTAGTTAGAGTTAAGTATTAACAGTTTAGTTTATTATTAAGTTTATGAAAGTACTTGTCTACTTATTCTTAAGTATTGTATTACTTAAGTGTTATCAGCTCAAACTAGTATTAAAATAGTAGTTAAAGCTAACTATCAATATCAATGAGAAAAATCAAAATTAGAACCAGGATAACTTTCACAATGGAATTAACCAAAATAGGTCAAAATAATATGAAATGAAATATGCAAGAGAAACTTACGCCTGTTTCGCAATAAAATTTCGCAAAATGGCGGCTGTCTGAACAAAAAAGGCGTTTTTCGACTCGTTCTTCATAGTTTTCAATTTTTTAACAATAGTAAAAAAAAAATTGAATTAAATATCTCGAGTAAAACTTGAGATATCATGTCAAGAGTCTTGAGAAAAGTAGTTTTGGGAAAAATGTGATGGGCATAGTTGCTGCGTCACCAAAATAATTATAACTCCGTAGATTATTGGAATTTGAAAATTTCCATTCGACGATATACATTCTTAAAGGTCCAAACTTTAATAATATGCAAAAAAAATTGATTTTTTTCAAAATTCTAGACCAGAATACCTCTTTAAGGTACTTTAGAAGGCCAAAAAAAAGCAAATTTTCCAAGTTTTTTTTTCACCCCTTTATCAGATATATGACTGTTTTTGCAACATTTTTTCATGCTTCAAAAATACAAAAAAAAAATTATTCTTTATTTTAATTCTTTGAATCATTTAAAGAAGGCGTCAAAGTCGAGTCTTCGAAAATGTCTTGTCCCATGGCTGATAGTTAATTTCAGAATTGGCAAGTCTGAAACAAAAAAATAAAGAAGCATTTTAAAGAGAAAGGTTTCTTACCCAACAATTTACCACTGTTAATGAAAAATCGAACCCAAATTGTGAAAAATTCAATTTTTCATTTTCATTTCAAACATCCGCAATTTTTTTTAAATGGATTTTTCATTAACGGTGGTAAATTCTTATTTAAGAAACCTTCCTCTTTAAAATGCTTTTTTATTTTGTTGGTTTCAGACTTGTCAATCCTGAGATTAACTGTCGGCCATGGGAGAAGACATTTTCGACTTTGGCACCTTCTATAAATTATTCAAAGAATGAAAATAAAAAATAATTTTTTTTTCTGTATTTTCGAAGGATAAAGCAATGTTGTAAAAACAGTTTTATAGCCTTATCTGATAAAGCAACTGAGAAAAAATCTTAAAAATATGCTTTTTTGGCCTTCCGAAGTAGACTACCTTCAAAATTTGAGATTGAATAGTCAAGAAGAGAGTGTTTAGGTGTCTGTGTGTATGATTATGTGGAGGGATAAGAGAGTGAGAGAGGAAATGAGCTTTTGGCAAGAGATGAACACCCAAGAGTACATCATATACAGAGAACTAGGCGATTTCCCAGATGAATGCATAGTGCACATCCAGTGAATATGAGAAGGGAAGAGGAATGGCGAAGGGCAAGGGAAATCCCGTTCGCATTATTATGAACGCGACGAGAGAGTCTAAAGAGAGAGAGAGAGTTAGAGAGAGAGGGAAAGAGAGAGAGAGAGAGAGAGAGAGAGAGAGAGAGAGAGTGAGTGCGAGTGTGTGGGGAGTGTGGGTGTGTGTGTGTGACAGAAAGAGAGAGAGAGAGAGGGTGTGTGAGTGCGTGTGTGTGTGTGTGACTGCCTGGGTATGTGTGTGACAGAAAGAGAGAGAGAGAGAGAGAGCGAGTGTGTGTGAGTGTGTTTGTGTGTGTTTGTGACAGAAAGAGAGAGTGAGAGTGTGAGTGAGTGTGTTTGTGTGTGTTCGTGACAGAAAGAGAGAGAGAGAGAGAGAGAGAGAGAGAGAGAGAGTGCGAGTGTAAGTGTGTTCGTGTGTGTTTGTGACAGAAAGAGAGCGAGAGAGAGCGAGTGTGTGTGAGTGTGTTTGTATCTGTTTGTGACAGAAAGAGGGTGGGAGAGTGCGAGTGTGAGTGAGTGTGTTTGTGTGTGTTTGTGACAGAATGAGAGAGAGAGAGAGAGAGAGAGAGAGAGAGAGAGAGAGAGAGAGAGAGAGAGAGAGAGAGAGAGAGAGAGAGAGAGAGAGCGAGAGTGCGAGTGTGTGCGAGTGTGTGTGTGTTTGTGACAGAAAGAGAGAGAGAGAGAGAGGGAGGGAGGGAGGGAGGGAGGGAGTTAGATAGAGAGAGTAAGGGAACGAATCGGGAAGGAACAGTGGTCGCGGGGCTTGGAACAATTGAATCGCGGGGCTGCAATACGTTTCACGGGGAAATTAACGCCCGGAGCATTTTGGGTCGGGGGAATGAGGGAATAATAAGAGAGGATGGCTACGTCTCTCCCCTCCTTTCGCCCCTTTCGTACTCAGCAAGCTTCTCGCCATATATTGGTTATCACTGAAGCCGACTGCGCGTTTACACATTTTCCATCGCGAGATAGGCGAGCTTTTCCATCCAGGAAGAAGCATTCTGGCGTGGATTACCGACGAGTCCATCAAAGGTGCAAAAATGAGTGATTATAAGGTCCCAGCGAACGCTTCCTCCATTTGGTCTTCCATTTTTTTTTGCACAAGATCAGCGAACCAATTATAATTAACTCTTTCAAGGAATCCGTCAGCATCTGCGATAATAAAATAAATTTAGAAAATTGGACATTTGCACATTGCTTCCTCATCTCTAGCCATAATTCACACAGCTTCCTGTATCACAAAGTATGGCGATCAAATTTGGCTTCCTCATGAAGGAAGCTTTGTTAACTATCGAAAAACATGAGTTATCAATGTGCAAATTTGCCAAATTCTTTCAAATTTACTTCTTGCCAAATTTGACTTTTGCCTAATTCAATAGCGAACAACCTTGATCACTATTTTAAATGTGTACAAAATTTTAGTACAGTATCTCGCAAATAGCCGAAGTTAGAGTATAACGCTATTTTAAAAAAAAACAAAATTTGATAAAATTTTAATCAATCGATCGATTTTTGCGAAATTTGATAACGAACATCCTCGATAGCTATATTAACTCTGTGCAAAGTTTCAGTGCAATATCTTAAAAATTGCACAAGTTAGAGCGTTTACGATATTTTTCAAAAAAGTAAAAATTTCATACAATTTTAATCCCTGATGGATGGATTTCTGCCAAATTCAATAGCGAATAACCTTGATAGCTATACTAGTTTCTTACAAAGTTCTACTGCAATGTCTTGAAAATTGTGTAAGTTAGAGCGTTTACGCTATTTTTCGAAAAATTCAAAATTTGATAAAAATTTAATCTTTCGATCGATTTTTGTGAAATTCAATACCAGATAACCTTAATAGCTGTACTAATTGTGTACAAAGTTTGAGTGCAATATCTTGAAAATTGCAGAAGTTCGAGCGTGTACGCCATTGTTGCAAAAACGAAACAATCGATAAAATCTAAACATCCGTTAGAATTCAAACAAAATTTTTTCATAATGAAGGGCAATTCGTGCTGGACAAGTGTGCCAAATTTCAGCTCGATATCTCGAAGCGTTTTTGAGTTATTAGTTATTGACATCAGAAACTCGGGATATATATGGGGCATTCCATGTCAAATCAACCACTTTTAAACCCGACCTCTTTCGATTTGGCTGAAATTTTGTTTTCCTTTTCTACTCCATTAAAAACATTTTTCAGGAAATTTTCAAATTTTTTTACCCAACCCAAAAGAAAAGGCTTTTTATTTAAATGGCTATAACTTCTTCAAGAATTGACTAATTGGGACGTGTTTTGCAAATTTTTCGTTTTTAAATGTACTTTTTGAAAAAAAATACAACAAAATTTTAAGATATTAATATCTATGAAATTTTTCACTTTTTCGAGAAAAATCAACTTTTTGTCGAAGTATGCCATTTTTTTACTCAAAAAATAGACCAATTCCGGAAATAATGCCGCTCAACCAAAGTTGGTCGACATTTCATTTTATTTTTTTATCGATTGAAAAAAAAATCTCTATGAAGGACCTCGGAGTTTGAAAAGGAGAAATTTTTTTTTTTTTTTAATTAAAAAAAATTCCTCCATTCCCACCACTCGAACACCTTTCAATTTTTTTTTCATCTAACTGCAGAAGAGCTTTTTTTTCATCTTCCCAAAGATCTCCCATTATTCTCAAGACCCAGGGAAGACAATGATCGATATTCGAGGAGATTGGAATCTGTGATCTGTTGAAGGATTAAAAAATTTTGTTTTTCTCGATGGGAAATTTCTTCGAGGTACTCAACGGTTTTCCGGGCTCTGACGGAAGTGAAAAAATCATGCTTATCTCATTGTAACTCGGGAAAATCCGTGAAAACCTCGCACAGCGTCGTTATCGCTCTGTTCTTTCACTCGATAATTATCGTTTTGCTCGACCCAACCCCCATTTTCTCAACATCCATTTTCCCTCGAGAACGTACTTAATATTCCAGCCGGATCATCCAACCGGTCAGAATTTTATCCCTCTAATGGGACCACCATTCTCTCTCTCTCTCTCTCTCTCTCTCTCTCTCTCTCTCTCTCTCTCTCTCTCTCTCTCTCTCTCTCTCTCTCTCTCTCTCTCTCTCTCTCTCTCTCTCTCTCTCTCTCTCTCTCTCTCTCTCTCTCTCTCTCTCTCTCTCTCTCTCTCTTGCTTTTCCGCTCTTCACCCCCCCCCCCCCTCTTTCTCTTTTGCAACCCCCTACAAAGCACTCTGACGGTGTCGGCGGTTGGTAAAAGGGGCGAGAGTGAAATGGAAGGGAAAGTTCAACTAGAGCCAGCTTTAATTGGCCCGGCGTAGTCGTCCAGTCGTCATTCCCTTAACGAGAAGAGATAGAGAGAGAAATATGAGGGGATGAAAAGCGAGAGAGGGTGAGAAAGGTGCCATAATTCCTTTATTCTATTTTTCTCTAGGTACAAATTTTGAAGAATTTTTTGAATTTTTTTAAATGCTGGATTTTACCAATTTTATTTTGTTTACTTTTTCCTGAATTTTTAAAACGAATCAGGGGGTGCCCCTAATTCATTTTTATTTCCACTTTCGTACACTGAGAGAAAAAAATTACTGAATTTGAGAACATGAATTTATTTATTAAATGAAAGTATTAATTCGATTATTTATTTGTTGAACCAAGAAAATCACTCTTCATTTAAAAAAATATTTTCACGAATCTATTACTCCATTATATTAAACTCTTATTTAATAGTAACAATTGAATGCATGATAGATTTGATTAAATTTGTATTTATTGGATCAATTACATTGATCGCATCATAAACATGAGATTATTTGAATCTAAAAAACGAATTCAATACAAAATTATTTTTTTCAACAAAATTATTTTCTTGCAATAAAGTTATTATTATTTTACTTCAAAAAATATTTTTATTTAAATAGATTTGATTGAATTTATATTCATTAGATTAATTACATGTATCGCATCATAAACATTAGATTATTTGAATATAAAATGATGATTACTTGAATCTAAAAAACGACTTCAATACGAAATTATTTTTTTCGAACAAAATTATTTCTTTGCAATAAATTCATCATTATTTTACTTCTAAAAATATTTCTGTAGTATTTTCAATATTTATTAGATACAAAATTGATTGTGATTATTTTAAAAGAAGCTGTAGTAAAATAAGGAATACATTATTTTATTCCAATAGAATATTTGTTTGGAATGATGAAATTTTTATTTCCTTCAAGCAAAGAACTGTAGTATACTTTAACTATAGTATACTCTAATAGTATAAATAAGTTGTTAAAAATTAAAAAACTGGTTTTTCAAATGTTTTCTTATATTCGAATCTTCATAACTCCTAACTTTTTTCAAGTGCATAGTAGTAGTCGATAGCGTAATAGGTAGCGTGTTAGGTAGTTAGGTAGGATAGGTATGATGGTAGGTAGGGTCGAGGGTTCGAATCTCGGTTCTACAGAGAAATTAGATCGGAGAATTGGCGCAGATTTGTTTTTTTTTGACTTATCTCTTTTTGGGATCACTAAACTATGCATATTAAATTATTTGGCAAGGGCTATATATTTTTTATAAAATGTTTAGCAACAATTAATAAACACGCAATTGATTGAATCAATCATTTTTCCTGTTGATTGGACTAATTAATTTGTTGATCCAATAAATTTTTTTTCTCAGTGCTTCCTGTATTAAAAGACACGCATGTTTTGAATGATAAAATGTGTTCTTGATTCAAACAACATATTACGCATAATTGATAACATATTCCTAGATTCAAGTAAATTTGTTTATTGAAACAGAAACTTATGGAATTGACTGAAAAAAATGAACCAAGTAAATATATAAGGGAACCAATCTAATATGTTTTGGCAAATAATGAAAAAAATGATTTTTTGCCTTCAAAACTTCATTTCATTGGTTCCAGTAATTTTTTCTCTCAGTGTAGTAGATTATTTTAACTGCAATATATATTTTATATTTTTTTAAATCTAAAAAAGCATGAAAAATAGTATTTTAGACTCTTTAAAAATCTGCGATATTCAATAATAATCTGACAGTATTTTTTTCAATTACAAACTCTTCCATTTCTCTCATATTTTTTGTATGACGAGTAAACTAAAACCTCCGCAAATAAACCCGAATGAAAATTGAGCTTGCGATTTTTCAATGAGAAAATGGAGGCGAAAAAAAAATCAATCAGCTCGTGATTCAGAAAAGTTTGCGGACTCGTGTGTACATGAGATAATTGAAATTTTTTCGACGACCGCGGTGAAGATTCGTTTTCCTTTATTTTCCCCATTTTCTTTTTTTTTTTTAACCCACTTCGAACCTTCTCGCGAATCTTGATTGTTTCGTTTTGGGTTAGTTCTCTGATTTCCCTCTCGCCAATATTTGCCCTCTTTGTGCATGAAATAATATATTAATACGAGTGAGAATTGAAAATGTTCTTTCGTCTGTTTGCATTATAACTTTTTAACGTTAATTGAAACTTTTCTCACTATCGCTCAACGAATTTGCGTGCTCGATGAATGAACGATGAGAAAAGGCGAGAAAGAGAGAGGGAGAGAATGACAGCGTCAAATCCAATGGCAGTGTTTGCCAAATCTGAGGAAACTCATCGACTCTCCATCAGCGTTTCATCGACAACGAGAATCGACAGTGTCAACTCGCGACGGTTTGCTCTGTTTACGAAAGGGTTAATGGCATTCGGCGAGGATTTACTTTTCATTCGTGACGAAAAAGAATCGGAACGCTCTTTTCTTTAAAAAAAAAAAAAAAAAATGTTCAAAGTAATATTTTCAAAGAATTTCCTTCAACAAGAGAAATTCCTTCATCAAGTTGACAATCTCCCTAACAAAAAGAATGTAATCCTTGTAATTGTGGGACCAGGCAAGAGAAAAAATAATTTGTATTGGGTTAGTCCCAAAAAAAATGTCTAAAGTACGAAGTGTAGTATTTTTAAAGAATTTCCTTCAACATAAGAAATTTCTTCATCAAGTTGACAATCTCCCTAACAAAAAGAATGTAATCCTTGTAATTGTGGGACCAGGCAAGAGAAAAAATAATTTGTATTGGGTTAGTCCCAAAAAAAATGTCTAAAGTACGAAGTGTAGTATTTTTAAAGAATTTCCTTCAACATAAGAAATTTCTTCATCAAGTTGACAATCTCCCTAACAAAGAGAATGTAATCCTTGTAATTATGGGACCAGGCAAGAGAAAAAATAATTTGTATTGGGTTAGTCCCAAAAAAATGTCCAAAGTACGAAGTGTAGTATTTTCAAAGAATTTCCTTCAACAAGAGAAATTCCTTTATCAAGCTGACAATCTCCCTAACAAAAAGAATGTAATCTTTGTAATTGTGGGACCAGGCAAGAGAAAAAATAATTTGTATTGGGTTAGTCCCAAAAAAAATGTCCAAAGTACGAAGTGTAGTATTTTCAAAGAATTTCCTTCGACATGAGAAATTCCTTCATCAAGTTGACAATCTCCCTAACAAAAAGAATGTAATCCTTGTAATTGTGGGACCAGGCAAGAGAAAAAATAATTTGTATTGGGTTAGTCCCAAAAAAAATGTCTAAAGAACGAAGTGTAGTATTTTTAAAGAATTTCCTTCAACATGAGAAATTTCTTCGTCAAGTTGACAATCTCCCTAACAAAGAGAATGTAATCCTTGTAATTGTGGGACCCGGCAAGAGAAAAAATTATTTTTGTTGTATTAGTCCCAAAAAAATGTCCAAAGTATAAAGTGTAGTTTTTTATAAGAATTTCCTTCAACATGAGAAATTCATCCACAAAATTGATAATCTCTCTAACAAAAAGAATGTAATCCTTGTGATTGCGGTTCCAAGCAAGGGAAAAAAATATTTTTGTTGTATTAGTCCCAAAAAAAAATGTCCCAAGTACGAAATGTAGTATTTTTAAAGAATTTCCTTTGACATGAAAAATGCCTCCATTAGGTCGACAATCTCTCTAACAAAAAGGATATAACCCTTGTAATCGTGGGACCAAATCGTGGGAACAAAACAATTGTTTTGTTGAAATAGTCTCCCAAAAAAATGTCCAAAGTACAAAGTCGGTTTTTGAATTACGATTTTCAAAGAATTTCCTTCAAAATGAGAAATTTTTCCATCAAATTGACAATTTCTAAAAAAAAAATAATCCTTACATATCCTCAATGTACTTAACATAAATGTTGATATATTTTGATTGCATTTATTTATATATCTATGATATATAATTTATATATTCTTAATGCATCGAAAAATATACATTTGCCTTTGACTATACTCAACTTCCATAATGAAATAATCCATGGTTGTCTTTTATTTTTGTGTTTTAAAAATTACTTAAAAAAAAAAAAGATTTCCAGCTTGAATAAAAGTCAAAATAATGGACAGAGAGTGCAAAATTCCACTCTGATGTAATCCGGGGTAATAAAACAATCAGTGAGCGATGAGATCTTCAAATTTCCAATAGAATCACTCCAGGTGCTGATCCATGGAGTTTTAGAGATAAATTGAGAAATTCTGGCATTTTTTTATTTTCTTTCAATGGAGTTAGAGTTGCATGGGATCATTTGGTACGAGCACACGAGAATTTCGGTCCTACAATTCAAGAGAGAGAGTGAGAGAGAGAAAGGGGCGGGAGGGAGGGGGAGAGAGAGAGAGAAAGAGAGAGAGAAGGAGGGAGAGAGAGAGAGAGAGAGAGAGAGTGAGAGAATTTAGTGTGTAAGTTAACGAACGACGGAGGCAGAAGTATAATTAAAACGGGGGAAGAGAAAGAGAGAAAGAGGCCAGAAGGAAGGGTGAGGATCTCGATTAAAGATTTAGTGTTCAGCAGACTCTCTCCAG
The DNA here is from genome assembly GCA_946863875.1 of Alloplasta piceator. Classification (NCBI taxonomy): domain Eukaryota; kingdom Metazoa; phylum Arthropoda; class Insecta; order Hymenoptera; family Ichneumonidae; genus Alloplasta; species Alloplasta piceator. The sequence goes on along the minus strand of OX333081.1, from coordinate 9,422,661 downwards.
CTCGGATCAGACCTCACAAACCGCAGAGAGTTCGAAGCTCTCGCGGATTAAGCATCGAAGCTCGGAAATGCGCTTTCTCCCTCTCCCTCTCTCTCTCTCTCTCTCGACTTCCGGTCGGAATGGCTTATTTGCTGGGCCGTAGAGAGAAAAGCCGACCGGTGAATTTCAGTTAGGGGTTAATTGGAGTGGTGCAATGTAAGGATTGGCGCACCCCGATGCATAACAATGCACATGCATGAAAACGTAAATTAGGCCCCAATAAGAAAAAAAAAGGCCTTCTTTGGGGAGGATTTCAGATCACCCACAACCGGAAGTCACCTTTCCAAGGGAGAACCTAAAATGTTAAAGAAATAACTTCTACGATTTTTTTACTCACTTCTATTAAAAACATTTTTTTTTCCTGTGAAATGAAATTTTAAAAATTACTCATTACGGATTTTGCAACTTTTCAAAATGATTATTTCAAGACAAAAATATAGCTTTCATGATGAGAAATTTTTTTTAAAAACTACTATTCATGATGAAGTTAAGAAATTTATTTGTAAAATAATTTTTTCTCACAATTGCGAAGTTGAAAAAGGAGTTGAATTTTTTTTTTTGTAAATCGTTAGTCTCACAATTCATAAATCTATAAAATCTAATTCTAAAATCTAAAAAATCCAAATCAATCATCTGAAATTTTTTTTGAAAAATCTCAAAAATAAAGGTTTAGATTCCAGTCTGCAATTTTCCTACTCTTGCACTGAGAGAAAAAATTACTAGAACCAATGAAATAAAGTTTTGAAGGCAAAAAATCATTTTTTTCATTATTTGCCAAAACATATTAGATTGGTTCCCTTATATATTTACTTGGTTCATTTTTTTCAGTCAATTCCATAAATTTCTGTTTCAATAAACAAATTTACTTGAATCTAGGAATATGTTATCAATTATGTGTAATATGTTGTTTGAATCAAGAACACATTTTATCATTCAAAACATGCGTGTCTTTTGATACAGGAAGCACTGAGAAAAAAAAAATTATTGAATCAACAAATTAATTAGTCCAATCAACAGGAAAAATGATTGATTCAATCAAATGCGTGTTTATTAATTGTTGCTAAACATTTTATAAAAAATATATAGCCCTTGACAAATAATTTAATATGCATAGTTTAGTGACCTCAACAAGAGATAAATAGAAAAAAAGACAAATCTGCGCCAATTCTCCGATCTAATTTCTCTGTCGAACCGAGATTCGAACCCTCGACCCTACCTACAATCATACCTATCCTACCTAACTACCTAACACGCTACCTACTACGCTATCGACTACTACTATCTACTTGACAAAAGTTACGAGTTATGAAGATTTGAATATAAGAAAACATTTTAAAAAACCAGTTTCTTAATTTTTAACAAGTTATGTATACTATTAAAGTATACTATAGAAATAATAGTTCTTTGCTTGAAGGAAATAAAAATTTCATCATTCCAAACAACTATTCTATTGGAATAAAATAATGTGTTATTTATTTTACTTCAGCTGCTTTTCAAATAATCACAACGAATTTTATATCTAATAAACATTGAAAATACTACACAAATATTTTTAGAAGTAAAATAATGATGCATTTATTGGAAAGAAATAATTTTGTTCGAAAAAAATAATTTAATATTAATGTCGTTTTTCAGATTCAAATAATCTCATGTTTATGATGCAATAAATCTAATTAATCCAATGAGTGCAAATTTATTAAAATCTATTTAAATGAAGATATTTTTAGAAGTAAAATAATGATGAATTTATTGCAAAGAAATAATTTTGTTCGAAAAAAATAATTTCGTATTAAAGTCATTTTTTAGATCCAAATAATCTCATGTTTATCATGCCATAAATAATTTTCTTCAAAATAAAAAATTTCGTACAGAAGTCGTTTTTTAGATTCAAATAATCATCATTTTAGATTCGAATAATCTAATGTTTATGATGCGATGAATGTAATTAATCTAATGAATACAAATTCAATCAAATCTATTTAAATAAAAATATTTTTTTAAGTAAAATATTAATGACTTTATTGCAAGAAAATAAATTTTTCGAAAAAAATAATCTTGTATTGAATTCGTTTTTTAGATTCAAATAATCTCATGTTTGCAATAAATCTAATTAATCCAATGTGTGCAAATTTATTAAAATCTATTTAAATGAAGATATTTTTAGAAGTAAAATAATGATGAATTTATTGCAAAGAAATAATTTTGTTCGAAAAAAATAATTTCGTATTAAAGTCATTTTTTAGATCCAAATAATCTCATGTTTATCATGCCATAAATAATTTTCTTCAAAATAAAAAATTTCGTACTGAAGTCGTTTTTTAGATTCAAATAATCATCATTTTAGATTCGAATAATCTCATGTTTATGGTGCGATCAATGTAATTAATCCAATGAAAATACAAATTTAATCAAATCTATCATGCATTTAATTGTTACTATTAAATAAGAGTTTAATATAATGGAGTAATAGATTCGTGAAAATATTTTTTTAAATGAAGAGTGATTTTCTTGGTTCAACAAATAAACAATCGAATTAATACTTTCATTTAACAAATAAATTCATGTCCTCAAATTCAGTAATTTTTTCTCTCAGTGTATTTTTTGTGCTTTTAAAGGTTGTGTCTAAAAATACTAAAAAAAAAATAAATAATTGTTCAACAGAAGCGGAACTGCAAATGGATGGAACAGAATGAACCACTTCGATTTCAGGGGCATTTTTTTTGTATCGTTGATTCTTTCGTGAAATCTCATCGTAGCTTCGATGGAAATGTCGATCTTCGATCATTGCGGTCTTTTTGCGCGCATTTCGTTCGAACTGAGATTTTCAATCGGATTCACTGACGGAGAGAAAAAAAGGGAGTGGAAAGGAGGAAAAAAGGGTGAATACGCGAGGATTTCAACGAGGCCAAAAGGCAAAGGGAAAAAAGTCGGGAGAACGGAAAGAAGGTCTGGAGTGAGTGACACGGCTGAGTTTGTTGGGGAGAGGTTTTTCACGAGTGAAACCAGTTTCTCTCGAGCTCGGGAAAGTCACATATAAGCGTACAACGAGATTTTAGATGAATGGTTGAGCGAGCGTGGCTCGGGGTACGAGAATGACGGCAGACTCGAGTCTGGGAGTAATTAGCATCACCGCATAATTGAGAAGACTTTGCGCGGATTTCAGAGGGTGCGTTTATGCTCGAGTTGTGCAAGGGTGTGTGTATTTGTGGTCTTAAGGGGTTAGGGCACTCTAGGATTTTCAAAAAATCGATTTTTCGTTGTTTGTTAAAAAAGTAGCTCAGTATATGAGTGATTCCACGTCAAAGCGCAGTAGGTCAAAAAAATCAATGTCTCCGATCATACTCTCGAAATATTTTCCTGTGTTCTCTATCGTGAGAAAACATTGCTGTTAAATCGCTGGCCCAAAATATAATTATTCGTACGAGTTATGATTTTTTGAAAATTGCGTACCTTTAACGACCCGAAAAACAACTTTTTTGCTTTTGTGTACAACTCCGCCGGATTTTGGAATTCGAGAATTTCACTTCGAGAAGTCGAAACTGTATTCGAAACCCTTCAAAATTAGCACAAATTAACCTCATTTGGTGCATTTGTGACGCCACAATCGTAAAACTACGTTTTTTCGAAAATCAAGAATAACTGAAAAACCTCATTTTTTGAAAATCTGAAAAAATCATATTAAATTTTTACGACATAAAATCTATATTTCTGTGGAGTTTGAATTATTGATCAATTTCATCTTTTAGAAATCAGTTTCAGCTATTTTGCGACATTCAGGTTTTGACTTTAGGTTTTCTGAGAATTACGTCGATAAAATCGATAGTCATTGTTTCTAAAAATTATAAAACAATTTATTTACAATTCTTTGAGATCCATCTCCATCAAATGATGATAATATTTACGAATAATTGCTTTTTTTGCCACTTTAGATCCAAAATTGTGGAAAAAGCAATTATTCGTAAATATCATCATCATTTGATGGAGATGGATCTCAAAGAATTGTAAATAAATAGTTTTATAATTTTTTGAAACAATGACTATCGATTTTATTGACGAAATTCTCAAAAAACCTAAAGTCAAAACCCAAATAAACCCAAATAGCTGAAACTGATTTCTAAAAAATGAAATTGATCAATAATTCAAAATCTATTGGTCAGAACCAGTTCAAACTCCACAGAAATATAAATTTTTTGTCGTACAAATTTAAAATGATTTTTTTAGATTTTTTAAAAATGAGGTTTTTCAGTTATTCTTAATTTTCGAAAAAACGTAGTTTCACGATTGTGGCCTCAGAAATGCACCAAATGAGGTTAATTTGTGCTCATTTTGAAGTGTTTTGAATACAGTTTCGATTTCTCGAAGTGAAATTCTCGAATTCCAAAATCCGGCGGAGTTATACACAAAAGCAAAAAAGTTGTTTTTCGACTCGTTAAAAGTACGCAATTTTCAAAAAAATCATAACTCGTACGAATAATTTTATTTTGAGCTAGCGATTTAACAGCAATTTTTTCTCATGATAGAGAACCCAGAAAAATATCAAGAGTATGATCGGAGACATCGATTTTGTTGACCTGCTGGTTTGACGAGGAATCACTCATGTATATTGACGTATTAAATGAAGAAATTTTTAACCTTAGTTGGGCACATTTTTTTTTAGGTCTTTATTATAGAGTTACCGGCCACTTTTTGAATTTTTGAAACAAAAAATGGGTAAAAAAAAACTAAAAGTGGCCTGTAACTCCGTAATAAGGACCTTAAAAAAAAAGCGCCGCACTTAAGCGATCCGGAAAAGTATTACGAAGAAAATGAGACGTCGTAAATTTTCTTCACCGTAAAAGAAAAATTTCAAAGTTTGATAATTCAAATTCTTCAATATATCAAAGTTTTTTTTTTAAAGGACTACAAAAATGCATGGGGCCTCCTTGTTTGCAAAATGACGTCACCAAAAATTACCCAATCCGCAAAAACGATAAAGCTCTTCGTAAAAAAATGTGTCATTGACTGTGGAAGAGGATTTTGTTCGGTTTTTCAAAAATAACAATTTTACGGAGTTAAAAACTCGAGAATGCAATTAAGGAACAAAGAATGTACGTTCAATTTTTTATAGGAAATTGTTTAAACAAGAAATTCAAAAAATACCTCCTGTCAGACCACGAAGGAAACAATATTGACAATATTAATAATATTAACAATAATTAGTTAATAACAGTTTAAAAATCGAGGTTTTTGTTAATTTTTGTTAGAAAATGGATTTTTTTTAAATATTTTTGAGCTACTTATTCCTATAAAAAGTTATTGGAAAGTCTAAAATAAGGAGCTTTTCCTCGCTCTCGTTCAGGCACTTTTTCATTTGCCCTCGATATGATTTCATCCCATTCGCTATATTCTGTATTCGTATCTACAGATCGGAAATTTTGAGCTCTCATGAGCTCCATCCAGCTCGTATTTCTACGTCGGAAATACCCTCGTGCTTTCCTCATCCCAGGGAAACGGTTCAAACCGTCTCTGTATACGATCTAACGATCGGATTACCGAATTTCAACTGATTTCCCGCGTTTCCGCCTGGAAAATTCGCAAACTTCTGAATAATCGATCATCGGTTTATCTTATTAAGTATTCAGAATCTCCGTTCGTTCATAGTAACAATATTATTTCAAAAATTTTTTTTTGTATTTCCACAATATTCAAAAATAAATTTGGAAATCCTGATGCAAAATACACAAATAGAACTTAACCTCAATTTCGATCAATGAAGTTTCATTGAAATTCTATATTTTCGACAGGAATATTCTCGTCACTCCGCTGAATTTATTTATTTTCTGATAATTAAAATGATAAAAATAACAATACTCAACACTGAGATAAAAAATTACTGGAACCAATGAAATAAAGTTTTGAAGGTAAAAAATCATTTTTTTCATTATTTGCCAAAACATATTAGATTGGTTTCCTTATATATTTACTTGGTTCATTTTTTCCGGTCAATTCCATAAATTTCTGTTTCAATAAACGAATTTACTTGAATCTAACAATACGTTATCAATCATATGTAATATGTTGTTTGAATCAAGAACACATTTTATCATTCGAAACATGCGTGTCTTTTGATACAGGAAGCACTGAGAAAAAAAAATTGTTGAATCAACAAATTAATTAGTCCAATCAACAGGAAAAATCATTGATTCAATCAAATTCGTGTTTACTAATTTTTGCTAAACATTTTATAAAAAATATATAGCCCTTGCCAAATAATTTAATATGCATAGTTTAGTGACCCCAAAAAGAGATAAATAGAAAAAAAATCTGCGCCAATTCTCCGATCTAATTTCTCTGTCCGACCGAGATTCGAACCCTCGACCCTACCTACAATCATACCTATCCTACCTAACTACCTAACACGCTACCTATTACGCTATCGACTACTACTATGCGCTTGACAAAAGTTACGAGTTATGAAGATTTGAATATAAGAAAACATTTAAGAAAACCAGTTTTTTAATTTTTAACAACTTATGTATACTATTAAAGTATACTATAGAAATGATAGTTCTTTGCTTGAAGGAAATAAAAATTTCATCATTCCAAACATATATTCTATTGGAATAAAATAATGTGTTATTTATTTTACTACAGCTTCTTTTCAAATAATCACAATTAATTTTATATCTGATAAATATTGAAAATACTACAGAAATATTTTTAGAAGTAAAATAATGATGAATTTATTGCAAAGAAATAATTTTGTTCGAAAAAAATAATTTAATATTGATGTCGTTTTTCAGATTCAAATAATCTCATGTTTATGATGCAATAAATTTAATTAATCCAATGAATGCAAATTCATTAAAATTCATTTAAATATAGATATTTTTAGAAGTAAAATAATGATGAATTTATCGCAAAGAAATAATTTTGTTCGAAAAAAATAATTTTGCATTGAAGTCATTTTTTAGATCCAAATAATCTAATGTTTATGATGCGATAAATGTAATTAATCTAATGAATACAAATTCAATCAAATCTATTTAAATGAAATATTTTTTTAAGTAAAATAATAATTACGTTATTACAAGAAAATAATTTTTTCGAAAAAAATAATTTTGTATTGAATTCGTTTTTTAGATTCAAATAATCTCATGTTTATGATGCGATCAATGTTATTGATCCAATGAATACAAATTTAATCAAATCTATCATGCATTCAATTGTTACTATTAAATAAGAGTTTAATATAATGGAGTAATAGATTCGTGAAAATATTTTTTTAAATGAAGAGTGATTTTCTTGGTTCAACAAATAAATAATCGAATTAATACTTTCATTTAATAAATAAATTCATGTTCTCAAATACAGTAATTTTTTCTCTCAGTGCAAAAAAAAATTTTTTTTGTATTTCCACAATATTTAAAAATAAATTTGAAAATCCTGATGCGAAATACACAAATAGAACTCAACCTCAATTTCGATCAATGAAGTTTCATTGAAATTCTATATTTTCGACAGGAATATTCTCGTCACTGAATTTAGAAACAAGGGAAAATATTTTCTGATAATTAAAATGATAAAAATAACAATACTCAAGGAAGAGCAACCATTATTATCATTGATCAAATCAAGGACAAGTTAAATTTAAATTGGAGTCATTTTTGTCATTTGAAAATTGAAAAAAATATTTCTTAAAATAATATTTAAATTTGTATTTAATAATAATTAATTTCGCCCCATTTTTTGTGCACCTCTTTCGACAGACTTAATATTACAATCGAAATTGAAAATATCCAAATTTTTGGAGAGTAAAACGAAAAAATACCCAAAGTGTAAAAAAAATGCGTTCCCCTAATGTATATATATTTATTGTATATATAAATATTTTATAATATCTCGGGACTCATGGAGAGAGCCGTTGGGGCTACAAAAAAGGGAGTGAAAGAGGAATAACCATTTTTCATTAAGCCAGTCTCGCGTGGAACCGGCAAACTCTACCTCGGACAGGATAACCCTCTCTTCTCATTCTACTATATTTACACATACACACCGATATATGTTATATATATTGTATATATACACGTACATATGAGGCGTTACTGGTCAAATGGCCCTTCAAATGGCCCTTCAATTACAATTTTTTTTATGCTTGGGGGGTTTTCGAAAAACACTCTGAATTGTTTAATTTTTTTTTTTTTACGAGCCAACATTTTCCAAGATTTTTTTTCCCCCTAATAATCATGTTTATCCCAATTCAAAGACCAGCACAATAAAAAAATAATAATGTCAGATGACCGGACACTTGTGACAACTTAAAAACTGGGTTGCTGTTTTCTTTTCGATTTTTTAGGGTTAACAACCCCTTCTGGATGTCTGTAAATTCTTTAAAAACCAAAAATCCAAGCAATCGGCCAAAATTGACCCATTACATGAAGTTCACTAAAATTGATGGGACTTAAAATAAAGCCACCATAAAATCCCCAGCGAAGGGTTAACATTTTCTTCTGGATGTCTGTAAATACTTTAGCAGCCAAAATTTAAAGCAATTGACCAAAATTGTCCCATTAAATGAAGTTGACAAAAATTGCTTGGGACGTAAAACAAGGGTGGGACAAAATCGTCAGAGAAGGGTTAACATTTCTTTCTGGATGTCTGTAAATTCTTCAATAACCAAATTTAAAACAATCAGCCAAAACTGTCCTATTAAATGAACATTCCTGATTTTTACCAGGAATACTTCGTATATGTGATTCTCGCTTGGAACCCGACTCTATATTTCAATCGATTCAGAAAGGTGTCCGGTCTCTCTGCAGCGTCCAGTCCGGTCCATCCGACTCTGTTCAGTGCGTTAAATAACGCTTGGAAACAAAAGGCCGTAACAAAAGGGACTTTGAGCATTGATATTGCATGGTTCGCGCCATTTTGTTTGAAAGAAATAGCATACACGACATGAGAAATATATATGTATAGCGATATTTATATGCCCTGTTCATCCGTACGCTCTTTCGTTGCCCGAGGGATATGGAAAAGGATGGTTAACGAAAGCTCGGGGATGCACATATCGCGGAACCCTTTCTGCACCACCGAGCTTTCGCAATTTGTTGTTTTTATGATTTAAAGCCAGAGAGCGTACAATAATTCAGTTCTGTGTGGAACAAATTGTATGCCATCGTATATATATGAAGGCTCGGAGCTACAATTTCTTTCGTCCCTTTCAACTTTTATCCTCGGTTGTAATTTTCATCAACCTCTCGCTAACCCCAGACTGATATACGCAGATTGAGGGATGCTCAGCAATCTGCGATCGACCTTGTCATTAACCCTCGATATTTATTAACCCTCGATGGGCACTGGAGGGTCATGTTAACCCCTGGAAAATCCAGTCTCAATCGACTCTAAAAGTCGACCAGAAAATTGGACTTGTCACGTCAGCCCTTCACCAAGTCACTCCAAGTCATCTCTTCAAGTCTCCTCCCCAAGTCCCTTGTCCAAGTCCACTCTCGAAGTCACCTCTCCAAGTCCCCTCTTCAAGTCACCTCCCCAAGTCACCTCTCCAAGTCACCTCTCCAGGTCCCCTTTCCAGGTCCCCTCTCCAGGCCCCCTCTGCAGGCCCCCTCTGCAGGTCCCCTCTCCAGGTCCCCTCTCCAGGCCCCCTCTCCAGGTCCCCTCTCCAGGTCCCCTATCCAAGTCCCCTCTCCGAGTCCACCCTCCAAGTCCACTCTCCAGGTCCCCTCTCCAGGTCCCCTCTCCAGGTCCCCTCTCCAGGTTCCCTCTCTAGGTCCCCTGTCCAAGTCCACTCTCCAAGTCACCTCTCCGAGTCCCCTCTCCAAGTCACCTCTCCAAGTCACCTCTCCAAGTCACCTCTCCAAGTCATCTCTCCAAGTCACCTCTCCAAGTCACCTCTCCAGGTTCCCTCTCCAAGTCCACGACCCAAATCCACTCTCCAGGTCCACTCTCCAGGCCACCTCTCCAGGTCGCCTCTCCAAGTCCCCTGTCCAAGTCCACTCTCCAAGTCCCCTCTCCAAGTCACCTCCCCAAGTCACCTCTCCAAGTCACCTCTCCAGGTCCCCTTTCCAGGTCCCCTCTCCAGGCCCCCTCTGCAGGCCCCCTCTGCAGGTCCCCTCTCCAGGCCCCCTCTCCAGGTCCCCTCTCCAGGTCCCCTATCCAAGTCCCCTCTCCGAGTCCACCCTCCAAGTCCACTCTCCAGGTCCCCTCTCCAGGTCCCCTCTCCAGGTTCCCTCTCTAGGTCCCCTGTCCAAGTCCACTCTCCAAGTCACCTCTCCGAGTCCCCTCTCCAAGTCACCTCTCCAAGTCACCTCTCCAAGTCACCTCTCCAAGTCACCTCTCCAAGTCATCTCTCCAAGTCACCTCTCCAAGTCACCTCTCCAGGTTCCCTCTCCAAGTCCACGACCCAAATCCACTCTCCAGGTCCACTCTCCAGGCCACCTCTCCAGGTCGCCTCTCCAAGTCCCCTGTCCAAGTCCACTCTCCAAGTCACCTCTCCAAGTCCCCTCTCCAAGTCACCTCTCTAAGACACCTCTCCAAGTCACCTCCCCAAGTCACCTTTCCAAGTCACCTCTCTAAGTTACCCCTACAAGTCAACCCTCCAATTCACCTCTCAGAGTCACTTAATAGATCCATTTTCATTTGGACGTAAAGGTTTCGATTTGCTTCCCCTATGATTCCTTTTGTTTCCCAAAATTTGGAAATTGGCAGGTTAACCCTAATTTGTAATCAGTAATTCATCGTTGAAAAATGATCACAATCTGAGGAGGAATGGGGTTAAGGAATTTGAGTCGATGTAGTCATGACTAGAATTCTGTTATGACTCAGTCCAGTCGAAATTTGATAAAGATGGCATCAAAATCTCCAATTTGATTGCTAACCCTGGAATTCCTAATTTATCTTCATAATGAGGGTTGAAGGAAGGAATTTTGACGGTTAGAGGCCATCCCCCGTATGGGTGGATGGACATGGCGAGGGATCCCTTGTTCAACTACAAAAGCCTAAAAATTAGAACGTGCCAGGATTAAATTGTGCGCAATTCTGGGCTTTCTGAATTCAGATTCTGAAATCAAATGGCCATTTCAGATGTCTGAGGCTGGCCTTAGAAAGGTCCCCATTGACTGCCTCCTCCAAACTTATGGCCATATAAACATGCAGACATCACTCACATTTCGCCATCCCCAAGTTTATCCGTTAAGACGTATATATTAAATATATTATAGATCCGGAGTAATGCATTCGTGCGATGCAAGGGTAACTATGGATAGTGAAATGCGATACTGAGGCTGCCTTGAAGGCCATACAAAAAGTACGGAAAAATATCCTCTTTTCGATACCGAAGTACAGCAGCGTTTCTCGCATCCGGGAGGCTCTCTTCTCGCCCTCCGATACTCGCTTCCTTTATGGTGAAGAACGAGGACCGGTGAATGGAATGGCGAGGATAGGGTACGAGAAAAAAAAGTATAAGCGTGTGAGGGAACTGAGGGCTAGGATATGATAGGTTATTGATGCGCGCATTACCGGTTTGGGTTGCACAGGCATCGCGGGTTAAAGTGGGTACACGGGTAAAGTTGAAGAGGACAGATGAGGAATTGCCCGTGGGAGTTGTTGGTGGCAGAAGGGGGAGGCACGTGAATGACGATGCGAGAGGGCAACAAACGGGATACCAAGAGTATCGAGTATTACGAGCCAGGGGCGGGTGCAGGATTGATGGTAGAGAGTGATCGAAGGATTTCACGAGGTGTAGTTTATGGAAGATGCTTCAGAAATTCTCGTATAACCGAGGGATTATTTACAAACGATGCTCATACTCCGGTTCTCACTGTGGACGAGGTTGACCCTGAACCCTGGACCACATGTATTCCGTTACAGGATTAGCCGAAGGTTCACATATCCCTAGAATTTTCCAAAAATTGATTTGTCACCAATTCTCATTCAATCGACACTCTTTCATACTTTTGGTTCAACAACCTTCAAAATAATTTTTCAAATAAGCGCGTGCGGGGCCTTAAAGGGTTACGCCTGGCCAAACAAAATGTGGGGAACTTTCTGTCACCATACTATGTCAAACAACGATGGCCCATTGCTGAACTTGGCAGGGTCATCCATGACTCTTTGGACTTCACTGCAACACGCAATCTGGGATAAATTGAAGGGTGAAGGGAAACGAATAGGCTACATTGAAAATCACGTGCGAAGGTGAAAAGTACCTCGATGCAATATTTTCTCTGGTCGAATTCCAGGTTCTTTCGCCTTTTTTCAGTGTTTTACAACCGTAATACACTAAATGATGCATAACCCTTCTGTTGTTTTATTTCTGGAGCCAGGGTAGCCTGTTCTTTATCCCTATCTTTCTCCATGCGGGAGTTTCCTTTCCCTACCCTTCTCTCACACACACTCCCTTTCTCTCTGGGCTTAATCTAAAATTGAACGATTCCCCAGAGTGCGTGGTGATGGAAAGGCCCGTTCAGGAGCGGGTTATGGAGGTCGACGGTGGAAGGGGTTTGTGTTTACCCAATATATATCCACCGTACGTACCAGGGATATACTGATGGCCTGAAGTAAAAAAGGGCGTATCGAGTGTGCAAGGGCTCTCGTCGTATGCCCTTCTAGCTATAGATCATCGATTTCCTGCTCTATATACTTGATATATGAGGCATTCCACGTCAAGTCAGCCACCCAATTTTTTGAAATCGCTAAAAATCGCATACAAATTTTTAGAAAGTAGTTCCAACTATGAGGAAAATCTGTGATTTTTTTCAGATTTTTAAATGACATTTTTTAGCCGGGAAAAAATTGAAAAAAAATTTGTTTGTCCCATTTTGTAACTCGAAAATTATTCATCGTATGAAAAAAAACGTTCGACATAAAATTTAGGATTTTCAAAGTGCTTTTCACTGAAATTTTTTACAAACCATTTTCGCCATTTTCGGAGCAAATAATGTTTTGATATTTTTTTCTCAGAACTGACATCTTCGATCGTCTGTAGTTTTAACCGTTTTTGACTTGATATATTTATAGACTATAAAAAAATTGGCGAAGTGGAGAATCCATTATTTCAAATGCATTTTTATTGATACAATCTATCATTATAGAGCGATTTAACGAAATAGTGTGGATATTGATATTTTATCATTATTAATCTTAGACAGGGAAAAATACTAAAATAATGTCTTTTTGATACTGCGAAGACGATTCCAGGAACAAAGCAGGATCATTGCTTCATTCCCAAAAATCATGCCCAGATCGAACTAAAAAAGTACTGATTCGCCATAGAAACGTCGGTGTATCCAAAGAGGGTAAATTAATTATTTTTTGCAATCGAGAGACGTGAGTAGCCTTTTACTTTAATTTGAATAGACTTTATCGGTATACATGTGTCCATTGATAAAGTTTATTAAAATGTACAAAAAGATATTTAAAAAAATAAAAATGAAAAAAGTTTAAAAAATTGAAAAAGTACAAAAAATAAACAAAAATGGGGGCTTTAGAAAATATCTATAGTCTCAACCCTGTTAGTGCACAGAGAAATTTGTGTATTCATTTGGGATGAAAAACGCACGGGAAGGAATGGATTCTCCACTAATCCAATTTTTTTATAGTCTGTGAATATATCAAGAAAAAAACTGTTAAACTTACAGATTAATCGAAGATGTCAATTCTGAGAAAAAAATATCAAAACATGATTTGCTCCGAAAATGGCATATAGAGCTTTCGGAGGAGTTCGTGAAAATTTCAGTGAAAAGTACGTTGAAAATCCTAAATTTCATTTTATACTCTTTTTTTCGTACGATGAATAATTTTCGAGTTATCAAATGGAACAAGAAATTTTTTTCTATTTTTTTCCGGCTAAAATATGTAATATAAAAATCTGAAAAAAATTACGAGTTTTCTTGTCAGTTAGAACTACTTTATAAAAATTTGAATGCGATATTTGGTGATTTCAAAAAATGGGGTGACCGACTCGACGTGGAATGCCTCATATATAGATATAATATATATGTTGGTGTGCTCCTCTATGGTTGATGTTCTAGTCTCTGTCTCCCATTCCCATTCTACATACATATATGGAATATTCCACAAAACCTCAATTACAAAAAAAAAACTATACTTTAAAAAATTGATTGTTTTATTTTTGTCGTAATTAAACTATTATTTTTCTTAAAAACTGTTTTTGAATTTTTTTTGATCATCATGAAAGAAAGAATGACTATGATGCGACAATCGATACGAAGAAAATTGTATTGGATGCTGTAGATTTTTTTAATAATGTTATAGATCACACTTGTCTAGAATATCATAATAGTGGGTCAATTTGACCCGAACCAACTTGGAGCGATTACTGAAACAAGACGACGCGTCATATTTCAGTATAAAAATTGAGAGACATAATTCGAACATTGAAAAATATGCTCTCGTCGATGTAACTGTACATTTTTTATTTTTGAATACCAAATACGATTTTCTACTTAAAAATTCATAACTTTTTCAAT
>OX333081.1:9383078-9407939 GCA_946863875.1 Alloplasta piceator | reverse complement strand
ACAATTACGATGCACCGTTCTTCTTTTCATTAATTCTCTTATTTTTCTTTAATCTCTCTCTTCGTTTCTATCTCGTGTTTTTGTTTTTTGGGGAATTAATTAAATATAACTAAAAAAAAAATCTCTCTCAATTCTATTTGATACTGGTGTAAATGTTTCGCAATCAGCTTTCGTGCCAAAATTATTTTATCTTTACCTAATTTTTTTTCCCTAAAATTGATCACAGCTCAGCAGCTGTTGGATCGAATGAAATACTAAGAAATTGGTGACTTCGAGGATTATTTATGTCGGGAGATCTCCGTCCCGAAATTTATCTCCGTTTTTTCCTGCAACGGAAAATTCCCTTTCTACAATTTGCAGTACGAATTCATTTTCATTTTTTGGTCATTCCGAAAGGTTTTTACCTTCGATCATTAAAACGTACTCACCGATGGAGACACTTTTCTTTTCTTTACACGAGCAAAAAGCTCAGCGTCTGCTCGAAAAAAAAAAAAAGTAATTTAACAATGATTCTAAAAATCGTCTTTTTTGGGACGGTTATTTGTTTGTAAAGCAACGGATTAAATTTTTTTAACTCGATTATATATGCAAAAAACTACGTTTATATTTTATTTATACTTTTTTTTTCGTGACCACAGCAAAGCGGTGAGACAACGACGATAGAATTTATAGATTATTGGTAAAATTTTCGATACTTTTGTTCGTCTATTTTTTCATTATCTTCGGAAATATTTTTCAATCGACGACTCCGGGTCGCGGTATCGATTTTCCTTTAAATTTACGATCTTCGGTAATAATTTACTGGCCTTTTTTGCAATTTTTTTTCTCTCAATTTTTTCGAAATTTTTATTTGTTTATTTTTATCTACGCCACCGACCACATTTTACCCTATGCAAAATTCATTATCACTGAACGATTACCTTGGCATTATTAGTATGATTTTGCGAAAATTCTAATTTGGATCAAGTTCTTTGATGCTTCGTTCGATTATAATTTTTCTCGTAATTGTGTTTAATCAAGATCGGACTGAGCTAATTCACGCGGTTCAATCGTTCGTGCGAAAACGAATCGCCAAGTTAGTTGAATAGATTGAAGCTAGTTCGAAACCTTAGCTATAATTTTGGCATTGCTTGTGGCGATGGTGGTGTCGTCAGTGTGTGAATTTCGTCGAATGATTTTTTCGCCGCATTCTGAAGATCGTCCATTCCACGTCGCGTTTTCGTCGTTATGTCGTCGAATTGGCGACGAGTTTGCGTCAGTAACTCGTCCGTCGACTTGACCGCTGAATTAGCAAGGTCCTTGACTTCCGTTCCCATTTTGTCGATAACCCATTCCATCGCTTGTCTCCCCTGATTGAATCGATAAATTAATTATCTCTTCTAACCATACAAATTAGTTTCATTGTAAAAATATCATCGCCAAAAATATCTTCTTTCCTTTGAACCAAATTTCATGCACATTTATGCATCGTCCATGATTCTATTTGTGATTTTATTCGATGTTCACGCTCGATGAACATTCTCCAATAAAAATATTTGCCATAATCGCACAGGAAGTCCTTATTTCAATGGACTCAAAAGTCGAAGTGAATCAATTGGTAATCAAAATGGCGTCGTCAAAATGTAATCAAAATGGCGCGTCAAAATGGCGTCGTCATTGCCACGACGCCATTTTGATTATCACGGGGTAAATCAAAATGGCGACGTTAATATCGTGAATGATTATGAAAATTGGAATACAAAGATGTTGATGAAATAATGTACCTTGCCGGCGTTCAGAGAGATTTTGGAAGCCAGTAGATCCTCCATGTAATGAGTCAGAGGTACACCTCGCACCATTACCACAGCTTCTTGTCTGAGTAGAGTCTTGCGGTTATCGTGGGGATCCGGTACGTATCTGAGGGTCTCATCGACTGCGATGTAGTTGCAGAAGCTCAGCTGAAAAAGAAAAAAATATCGATATTTGAAAAAAAGAAAAAAAAATTAAAAAAAGTCAATTCGTAGAAACAAAAAGTACATCAAAATGGCGTCTGAAATTGTTCGCTTCTGCTTTACCGACGCAACGAGTTTTGGTTGAGAGAAAGTGAGGTTAATTCATTGATTGACTATTTTTAATGTGTTTTCACAAGCTATGGAGCAATAATTATGTCCACTCGTTTAAATGCTTAAATAGTAAGGAGTAATGAATAGTTATTGATTTAAGTAATTATCAATAGTAGTTAAATATAGGTTAAGAATAAAGTAGAGAATACTAACAATAATAAAATAAGAATTGTCATACAGAGATAGTTTTATACGCGATAAAGGTTCATGAAAGTACTTGAGTACTTAAGTATTGTATTGCTTAAGTGTTATATCAGCTTTAACCACTATCTACATAGTAGTTACTAGTTAGAGTTAAGTATTAACAGTTTAGTTTATTATTAAGTTTATGAAAGTACTTGTCTACTTATTCTTAAGTATTGTATTACTTAAGTGTTATCAGCTCAAACTAGTATTAAAATAGTAGTTAAAGCTAACTATCAATATCAATGAGAAAAATCAAAATTAGAACCAGGATAACTTTCACAATGGAATTAACCAAAATAGGTCAAAATAATATGAAATGAAATATGCAAGAGAAACTTACGCCTGTTTCGCAATAAAATTTCGCAAAATGGCGGCTGTCTGAACAAAAAAGGCGTTTTTCGACTCGTTCTTCATAGTTTTCAATTTTTTAACAATAGTAAAAAAAAAATTGAATTAAATATCTCGAGTAAAACTTGAGATATCATGTCAAGAGTCTTGAGAAAAGTAGTTTTGGGAAAAATGTGATGGGCATAGTTGCTGCGTCACCAAAATAATTATAACTCCGTAGATTATTGGAATTTGAAAATTTCCATTCGACGATATACATTCTTAAAGGTCCAAACTTTAATAATATGCAAAAAAAATTGATTTTTTTCAAAATTCTAGACCAGAATACCTCTTTAAGGTACTTTAGAAGGCCAAAAAAAAGCAAATTTTCCAAGTTTTTTTTTCACCCCTTTATCAGATATATGACTGTTTTTGCAACATTTTTTCATGCTTCAAAAATACAAAAAAAAAATTATTCTTTATTTTAATTCTTTGAATCATTTAAAGAAGGCGTCAAAGTCGAGTCTTCGAAAATGTCTTGTCCCATGGCTGATAGTTAATTTCAGAATTGGCAAGTCTGAAACAAAAAAATAAAGAAGCATTTTAAAGAGAAAGGTTTCTTACCCAACAATTTACCACTGTTAATGAAAAATCGAACCCAAATTGTGAAAAATTCAATTTTTCATTTTCATTTCAAACATCCGCAATTTTTTTTAAATGGATTTTTCATTAACGGTGGTAAATTCTTATTTAAGAAACCTTCCTCTTTAAAATGCTTTTTTATTTTGTTGGTTTCAGACTTGTCAATCCTGAGATTAACTGTCGGCCATGGGAGAAGACATTTTCGACTTTGGCACCTTCTATAAATTATTCAAAGAATGAAAATAAAAAATAATTTTTTTTTCTGTATTTTCGAAGGATAAAGCAATGTTGTAAAAACAGTTTTATAGCCTTATCTGATAAAGCAACTGAGAAAAAATCTTAAAAATATGCTTTTTTGGCCTTCCGAAGTAGACTACCTTCAAAATTTGAGATTGAATAGTCAAGAAGAGAGTGTTTAGGTGTCTGTGTGTATGATTATGTGGAGGGATAAGAGAGTGAGAGAGGAAATGAGCTTTTGGCAAGAGATGAACACCCAAGAGTACATCATATACAGAGAACTAGGCGATTTCCCAGATGAATGCATAGTGCACATCCAGTGAATATGAGAAGGGAAGAGGAATGGCGAAGGGCAAGGGAAATCCCGTTCGCATTATTATGAACGCGACGAGAGAGTCTAAAGAGAGAGAGAGAGTTAGAGAGAGAGGGAAAGAGAGAGAGAGAGAGAGAGAGAGAGAGAGAGAGAGAGTGAGTGCGAGTGTGTGGGGAGTGTGGGTGTGTGTGTGTGACAGAAAGAGAGAGAGAGAGAGGGTGTGTGAGTGCGTGTGTGTGTGTGTGACTGCCTGGGTATGTGTGTGACAGAAAGAGAGAGAGAGAGAGAGAGCGAGTGTGTGTGAGTGTGTTTGTGTGTGTTTGTGACAGAAAGAGAGAGTGAGAGTGTGAGTGAGTGTGTTTGTGTGTGTTCGTGACAGAAAGAGAGAGAGAGAGAGAGAGAGAGAGAGAGAGAGAGTGCGAGTGTAAGTGTGTTCGTGTGTGTTTGTGACAGAAAGAGAGCGAGAGAGAGCGAGTGTGTGTGAGTGTGTTTGTATCTGTTTGTGACAGAAAGAGGGTGGGAGAGTGCGAGTGTGAGTGAGTGTGTTTGTGTGTGTTTGTGACAGAATGAGAGAGAGAGAGAGAGAGAGAGAGAGAGAGAGAGAGAGAGAGAGAGAGAGAGAGAGAGAGAGAGAGAGAGAGAGAGAGCGAGAGTGCGAGTGTGTGCGAGTGTGTGTGTGTTTGTGACAGAAAGAGAGAGAGAGAGAGAGGGAGGGAGGGAGGGAGGGAGGGAGTTAGATAGAGAGAGTAAGGGAACGAATCGGGAAGGAACAGTGGTCGCGGGGCTTGGAACAATTGAATCGCGGGGCTGCAATACGTTTCACGGGGAAATTAACGCCCGGAGCATTTTGGGTCGGGGGAATGAGGGAATAATAAGAGAGGATGGCTACGTCTCTCCCCTCCTTTCGCCCCTTTCGTACTCAGCAAGCTTCTCGCCATATATTGGTTATCACTGAAGCCGACTGCGCGTTTACACATTTTCCATCGCGAGATAGGCGAGCTTTTCCATCCAGGAAGAAGCATTCTGGCGTGGATTACCGACGAGTCCATCAAAGGTGCAAAAATGAGTGATTATAAGGTCCCAGCGAACGCTTCCTCCATTTGGTCTTCCATTTTTTTTTGCACAAGATCAGCGAACCAATTATAATTAACTCTTTCAAGGAATCCGTCAGCATCTGCGATAATAAAATAAATTTAGAAAATTGGACATTTGCACATTGCTTCCTCATCTCTAGCCATAATTCACACAGCTTCCTGTATCACAAAGTATGGCGATCAAATTTGGCTTCCTCATGAAGGAAGCTTTGTTAACTATCGAAAAACATGAGTTATCAATGTGCAAATTTGCCAAATTCTTTCAAATTTACTTCTTGCCAAATTTGACTTTTGCCTAATTCAATAGCGAACAACCTTGATCACTATTTTAAATGTGTACAAAATTTTAGTACAGTATCTCGCAAATAGCCGAAGTTAGAGTATAACGCTATTTTAAAAAAAAACAAAATTTGATAAAATTTTAATCAATCGATCGATTTTTGCGAAATTTGATAACGAACATCCTCGATAGCTATATTAACTCTGTGCAAAGTTTCAGTGCAATATCTTAAAAATTGCACAAGTTAGAGCGTTTACGATATTTTTCAAAAAAGTAAAAATTTCATACAATTTTAATCCCTGATGGATGGATTTCTGCCAAATTCAATAGCGAATAACCTTGATAGCTATACTAGTTTCTTACAAAGTTCTACTGCAATGTCTTGAAAATTGTGTAAGTTAGAGCGTTTACGCTATTTTTCGAAAAATTCAAAATTTGATAAAAATTTAATCTTTCGATCGATTTTTGTGAAATTCAATACCAGATAACCTTAATAGCTGTACTAATTGTGTACAAAGTTTGAGTGCAATATCTTGAAAATTGCAGAAGTTCGAGCGTGTACGCCATTGTTGCAAAAACGAAACAATCGATAAAATCTAAACATCCGTTAGAATTCAAACAAAATTTTTTCATAATGAAGGGCAATTCGTGCTGGACAAGTGTGCCAAATTTCAGCTCGATATCTCGAAGCGTTTTTGAGTTATTAGTTATTGACATCAGAAACTCGGGATATATATGGGGCATTCCATGTCAAATCAACCACTTTTAAACCCGACCTCTTTCGATTTGGCTGAAATTTTGTTTTCCTTTTCTACTCCATTAAAAACATTTTTCAGGAAATTTTCAAATTTTTTTACCCAACCCAAAAGAAAAGGCTTTTTATTTAAATGGCTATAACTTCTTCAAGAATTGACTAATTGGGACGTGTTTTGCAAATTTTTCGTTTTTAAATGTACTTTTTGAAAAAAAATACAACAAAATTTTAAGATATTAATATCTATGAAATTTTTCACTTTTTCGAGAAAAATCAACTTTTTGTCGAAGTATGCCATTTTTTTACTCAAAAAATAGACCAATTCCGGAAATAATGCCGCTCAACCAAAGTTGGTCGACATTTCATTTTATTTTTTTATCGATTGAAAAAAAAATCTCTATGAAGGACCTCGGAGTTTGAAAAGGAGAAATTTTTTTTTTTTTTTAATTAAAAAAAATTCCTCCATTCCCACCACTCGAACACCTTTCAATTTTTTTTTCATCTAACTGCAGAAGAGCTTTTTTTTCATCTTCCCAAAGATCTCCCATTATTCTCAAGACCCAGGGAAGACAATGATCGATATTCGAGGAGATTGGAATCTGTGATCTGTTGAAGGATTAAAAAATTTTGTTTTTCTCGATGGGAAATTTCTTCGAGGTACTCAACGGTTTTCCGGGCTCTGACGGAAGTGAAAAAATCATGCTTATCTCATTGTAACTCGGGAAAATCCGTGAAAACCTCGCACAGCGTCGTTATCGCTCTGTTCTTTCACTCGATAATTATCGTTTTGCTCGACCCAACCCCCATTTTCTCAACATCCATTTTCCCTCGAGAACGTACTTAATATTCCAGCCGGATCATCCAACCGGTCAGAATTTTATCCCTCTAATGGGACCACCATTCTCTCTCTCTCTCTCTCTCTCTCTCTCTCTCTCTCTCTCTCTCTCTCTCTCTCTCTCTCTCTCTCTCTCTCTCGCTCTCTCTTTCTCTCTCTCTCTCTCTCTCTCTCTCTCTCTCTCTCTCTCTCTCTCTCTCTCTCTCTCTCTTGCTTTTCCGCTCTTCACCCCCCCCCCCCCTCTTTCTCTTTTGCAACCCCCTACAAAGCACTCTGACGGTGTCGGCGGTTGGTAAAAGGGGCGAGAGTGAAATGGAAGGGAAAGTTCAACTAGAGCCAGCTTTAATTGGCCCGGCGTAGTCGTCCAGTCGTCATTCCCTTAACGAGAAGAGATAGAGAGAGAAATATGAGGGGATGAAAAGCGAGAGAGGGTGAGAAAGGTGCCATAATTCCTTTATTCTATTTTTCTCTAGGTACAAATTTTGAAGAATTTTTTGAATTTTTTTAAATGCTGGATTTTACCAATTTTATTTTGTTTACTTTTTCCTGAATTTTTAAAACGAATCAGGGGGTGCCCCTAATTCATTTTTATTTCCACTTTCGTACACTGAGAGAAAAAAATTACTGAATTTGAGAACATGAATTTATTTATTAAATGAAAGTATTAATTCGATTATTTATTTGTTGAACCAAGAAAATCACTCTTCATTTAAAAAAATATTTTCACGAATCTATTACTCCATTATATTAAACTCTTATTTAATAGTAACAATTGAATGCATGATAGATTTGATTAAATTTGTATTTATTGGATCAATTACATTGATCGCATCATAAACATGAGATTATTTGAATCTAAAAAACGAATTCAATACAAAATTATTTTTTTCAACAAAATTATTTTCTTGCAATAAAGTTATTATTATTTTACTTCAAAAAATATTTTTATTTAAATAGATTTGATTGAATTTATATTCATTAGATTAATTACATGTATCGCATCATAAACATTAGATTATTTGAATATAAAATGATGATTACTTGAATCTAAAAAACGACTTCAATACGAAATTATTTTTTTCGAACAAAATTATTTCTTTGCAATAAATTCATCATTATTTTACTTCTAAAAATATTTCTGTAGTATTTTCAATATTTATTAGATACAAAATTGATTGTGATTATTTTAAAAGAAGCTGTAGTAAAATAAGGAATACATTATTTTATTCCAATAGAATATTTGTTTGGAATGATGAAATTTTTATTTCCTTCAAGCAAAGAACTGTAGTATACTTTAACTATAGTATACTCTAATAGTATAAATAAGTTGTTAAAAATTAAAAAACTGGTTTTTCAAATGTTTTCTTATATTCGAATCTTCATAACTCCTAACTTTTTTCAAGTGCATAGTAGTAGTCGATAGCGTAATAGGTAGCGTGTTAGGTAGTTAGGTAGGATAGGTATGATGGTAGGTAGGGTCGAGGGTTCGAATCTCGGTTCTACAGAGAAATTAGATCGGAGAATTGGCGCAGATTTGTTTTTTTTTGACTTATCTCTTTTTGGGATCACTAAACTATGCATATTAAATTATTTGGCAAGGGCTATATATTTTTTATAAAATGTTTAGCAACAATTAATAAACACGCAATTGATTGAATCAATCATTTTTCCTGTTGATTGGACTAATTAATTTGTTGATCCAATAAATTTTTTTTCTCAGTGCTTCCTGTATTAAAAGACACGCATGTTTTGAATGATAAAATGTGTTCTTGATTCAAACAACATATTACGCATAATTGATAACATATTCCTAGATTCAAGTAAATTTGTTTATTGAAACAGAAACTTATGGAATTGACTGAAAAAAATGAACCAAGTAAATATATAAGGGAACCAATCTAATATGTTTTGGCAAATAATGAAAAAAATGATTTTTTGCCTTCAAAACTTCATTTCATTGGTTCCAGTAATTTTTTCTCTCAGTGTAGTAGATTATTTTAACTGCAATATATATTTTATATTTTTTTAAATCTAAAAAAGCATGAAAAATAGTATTTTAGACTCTTTAAAAATCTGCGATATTCAATAATAATCTGACAGTATTTTTTTCAATTACAAACTCTTCCATTTCTCTCATATTTTTTGTATGACGAGTAAACTAAAACCTCCGCAAATAAACCCGAATGAAAATTGAGCTTGCGATTTTTCAATGAGAAAATGGAGGCGAAAAAAAAATCAATCAGCTCGTGATTCAGAAAAGTTTGCGGACTCGTGTGTACATGAGATAATTGAAATTTTTTCGACGACCGCGGTGAAGATTCGTTTTCCTTTATTTTCCCCATTTTCTTTTTTTTTTTTAACCCACTTCGAACCTTCTCGCGAATCTTGATTGTTTCGTTTTGGGTTAGTTCTCTGATTTCCCTCTCGCCAATATTTGCCCTCTTTGTGCATGAAATAATATATTAATACGAGTGAGAATTGAAAATGTTCTTTCGTCTGTTTGCATTATAACTTTTTAACGTTAATTGAAACTTTTCTCACTATCGCTCAACGAATTTGCGTGCTCGATGAATGAACGATGAGAAAAGGCGAGAAAGAGAGAGGGAGAGAATGACAGCGTCAAATCCAATGGCAGTGTTTGCCAAATCTGAGGAAACTCATCGACTCTCCATCAGCGTTTCATCGACAACGAGAATCGACAGTGTCAACTCGCGACGGTTTGCTCTGTTTACGAAAGGGTTAATGGCATTCGGCGAGGATTTACTTTTCATTCGTGACGAAAAAGAATCGGAACGCTCTTTTCTTTAAAAAAAAAAAAAAAAAATGTTCAAAGTAATATTTTCAAAGAATTTCCTTCAACAAGAGAAATTCCTTCATCAAGTTGACAATCTCCCTAACAAAAAGAATGTAATCCTTGTAATTGTGGGACCAGGCAAGAGAAAAAATAATTTGTATTGGGTTAGTCCCAAAAAAAATGTCTAAAGTACGAAGTGTAGTATTTTTAAAGAATTTCCTTCAACATAAGAAATTTCTTCATCAAGTTGACAATCTCCCTAACAAAAAGAATGTAATCCTTGTAATTGTGGGACCAGGCAAGAGAAAAAATAATTTGTATTGGGTTAGTCCCAAAAAAAATGTCTAAAGTACGAAGTGTAGTATTTTTAAAGAATTTCCTTCAACATAAGAAATTTCTTCATCAAGTTGACAATCTCCCTAACAAAGAGAATGTAATCCTTGTAATTATGGGACCAGGCAAGAGAAAAAATAATTTGTATTGGGTTAGTCCCAAAAAAATGTCCAAAGTACGAAGTGTAGTATTTTCAAAGAATTTCCTTCAACAAGAGAAATTCCTTTATCAAGCTGACAATCTCCCTAACAAAAAGAATGTAATCTTTGTAATTGTGGGACCAGGCAAGAGAAAAAATAATTTGTATTGGGTTAGTCCCAAAAAAAATGTCCAAAGTACGAAGTGTAGTATTTTCAAAGAATTTCCTTCGACATGAGAAATTCCTTCATCAAGTTGACAATCTCCCTAACAAAAAGAATGTAATCCTTGTAATTGTGGGACCAGGCAAGAGAAAAAATAATTTGTATTGGGTTAGTCCCAAAAAAAATGTCTAAAGAACGAAGTGTAGTATTTTTAAAGAATTTCCTTCAACATGAGAAATTTCTTCGTCAAGTTGACAATCTCCCTAACAAAGAGAATGTAATCCTTGTAATTGTGGGACCCGGCAAGAGAAAAAATTATTTTTGTTGTATTAGTCCCAAAAAAATGTCCAAAGTATAAAGTGTAGTTTTTTATAAGAATTTCCTTCAACATGAGAAATTCATCCACAAAATTGATAATCTCTCTAACAAAAAGAATGTAATCCTTGTGATTGCGGTTCCAAGCAAGGGAAAAAAATATTTTTGTTGTATTAGTCCCAAAAAAAAATGTCCCAAGTACGAAATGTAGTATTTTTAAAGAATTTCCTTTGACATGAAAAATGCCTCCATTAGGTCGACAATCTCTCTAACAAAAAGGATATAACCCTTGTAATCGTGGGACCAAATCGTGGGAACAAAACAATTGTTTTGTTGAAATAGTCTCCCAAAAAAATGTCCAAAGTACAAAGTCGGTTTTTGAATTACGATTTTCAAAGAATTTCCTTCAAAATGAGAAATTTTTCCATCAAATTGACAATTTCTAAAAAAAAAATAATCCTTACATATCCTCAATGTACTTAACATAAATGTTGATATATTTTGATTGCATTTATTTATATATCTATGATATATAATTTATATATTCTTAATGCATCGAAAAATATACATTTGCCTTTGACTATACTCAACTTCCATAATGAAATAATCCATGGTTGTCTTTTATTTTTGTGTTTTAAAAATTACTTAAAAAAAAAAAAGATTTCCAGCTTGAATAAAAGTCAAAATAATGGACAGAGAGTGCAAAATTCCACTCTGATGTAATCCGGGGTAATAAAACAATCAGTGAGCGATGAGATCTTCAAATTTCCAATAGAATCACTCCAGGTGCTGATCCATGGAGTTTTAGAGATAAATTGAGAAATTCTGGCATTTTTTTATTTTCTTTCAATGGAGTTAGAGTTGCATGGGATCATTTGGTACGAGCACACGAGAATTTCGGTCCTACAATTCAAGAGAGAGAGTGAGAGAGAGAAAGGGGCGGGAGGGAGGGGGAGAGAGAGAGAGAAAGAGAGAGAGAAGGAGGGAGAGAGAGAGAGAGAGAGAGAGAGTGAGAGAATTTAGTGTGTAAGTTAACGAACGACGGAGGCAGAAGTATAATTAAAACGGGGGAAGAGAAAGAGAGAAAGAGGCCAGAAGGAAGGGTGAGGATCTCGATTAAAGATTTAGTGTTCAGCAGACTCTCTCCAGCTCGGATCAGACCTCACAAACCGCAGAGAGTTCGAAGCTCTCGCGGATTAAGCATCGAAGCTCGGAAATGCGCTTTCTCCCTCTCCCTCTCTCTCTCTCTCTCTCGACTTCCGGTCGGAATGGCTTATTTGCTGGGCCGTAGAGAGAAAAGCCGACCGGTGAATTTCAGTTAGGGGTTAATTGGAGTGGTGCAATGTAAGGATTGGCGCACCCCGATGCATAACAATGCACATGCATGAAAACGTAAATTAGGCCCCAATAAGAAAAAAAAAGGCCTTCTTTGGGGAGGATTTCAGATCACCCACAACCGGAAGTCACCTTTCCAAGGGAGAACCTAAAATGTTAAAGAAATAACTTCTACGATTTTTTTACTCACTTCTATTAAAAACATTTTTTTTTCCTGTGAAATGAAATTTTAAAAATTACTCATTACGGATTTTGCAACTTTTCAAAATGATTATTTCAAGACAAAAATATAGCTTTCATGATGAGAAATTTTTTTTAAAAACTACTATTCATGATGAAGTTAAGAAATTTATTTGTAAAATAATTTTTTCTCACAATTGCGAAGTTGAAAAAGGAGTTGAATTTTTTTTTTTGTAAATCGTTAGTCTCACAATTCATAAATCTATAAAATCTAATTCTAAAATCTAAAAAATCCAAATCAATCATCTGAAATTTTTTTTGAAAAATCTCAAAAATAAAGGTTTAGATTCCAGTCTGCAATTTTCCTACTCTTGCACTGAGAGAAAAAATTACTAGAACCAATGAAATAAAGTTTTGAAGGCAAAAAATCATTTTTTTCATTATTTGCCAAAACATATTAGATTGGTTCCCTTATATATTTACTTGGTTCATTTTTTTCAGTCAATTCCATAAATTTCTGTTTCAATAAACAAATTTACTTGAATCTAGGAATATGTTATCAATTATGTGTAATATGTTGTTTGAATCAAGAACACATTTTATCATTCAAAACATGCGTGTCTTTTGATACAGGAAGCACTGAGAAAAAAAAAATTATTGAATCAACAAATTAATTAGTCCAATCAACAGGAAAAATGATTGATTCAATCAAATGCGTGTTTATTAATTGTTGCTAAACATTTTATAAAAAATATATAGCCCTTGACAAATAATTTAATATGCATAGTTTAGTGACCTCAACAAGAGATAAATAGAAAAAAAGACAAATCTGCGCCAATTCTCCGATCTAATTTCTCTGTCGAACCGAGATTCGAACCCTCGACCCTACCTACAATCATACCTATCCTACCTAACTACCTAACACGCTACCTACTACGCTATCGACTACTACTATCTACTTGACAAAAGTTACGAGTTATGAAGATTTGAATATAAGAAAACATTTTAAAAAACCAGTTTCTTAATTTTTAACAAGTTATGTATACTATTAAAGTATACTATAGAAATAATAGTTCTTTGCTTGAAGGAAATAAAAATTTCATCATTCCAAACAACTATTCTATTGGAATAAAATAATGTGTTATTTATTTTACTTCAGCTGCTTTTCAAATAATCACAACGAATTTTATATCTAATAAACATTGAAAATACTACACAAATATTTTTAGAAGTAAAATAATGATGCATTTATTGGAAAGAAATAATTTTGTTCGAAAAAAATAATTTAATATTAATGTCGTTTTTCAGATTCAAATAATCTCATGTTTATGATGCAATAAATCTAATTAATCCAATGAGTGCAAATTTATTAAAATCTATTTAAATGAAGATATTTTTAGAAGTAAAATAATGATGAATTTATTGCAAAGAAATAATTTTGTTCGAAAAAAATAATTTCGTATTAAAGTCATTTTTTAGATCCAAATAATCTCATGTTTATCATGCCATAAATAATTTTCTTCAAAATAAAAAATTTCGTACAGAAGTCGTTTTTTAGATTCAAATAATCATCATTTTAGATTCGAATAATCTAATGTTTATGATGCGATGAATGTAATTAATCTAATGAATACAAATTCAATCAAATCTATTTAAATAAAAATATTTTTTTAAGTAAAATATTAATGACTTTATTGCAAGAAAATAAATTTTTCGAAAAAAATAATCTTGTATTGAATTCGTTTTTTAGATTCAAATAATCTCATGTTTGCAATAAATCTAATTAATCCAATGTGTGCAAATTTATTAAAATCTATTTAAATGAAGATATTTTTAGAAGTAAAATAATGATGAATTTATTGCAAAGAAATAATTTTGTTCGAAAAAAATAATTTCGTATTAAAGTCATTTTTTAGATCCAAATAATCTCATGTTTATCATGCCATAAATAATTTTCTTCAAAATAAAAAATTTCGTACTGAAGTCGTTTTTTAGATTCAAATAATCATCATTTTAGATTCGAATAATCTCATGTTTATGGTGCGATCAATGTAATTAATCCAATGAAAATACAAATTTAATCAAATCTATCATGCATTTAATTGTTACTATTAAATAAGAGTTTAATATAATGGAGTAATAGATTCGTGAAAATATTTTTTTAAATGAAGAGTGATTTTCTTGGTTCAACAAATAAACAATCGAATTAATACTTTCATTTAACAAATAAATTCATGTCCTCAAATTCAGTAATTTTTTCTCTCAGTGTATTTTTTGTGCTTTTAAAGGTTGTGTCTAAAAATACTAAAAAAAAAATAAATAATTGTTCAACAGAAGCGGAACTGCAAATGGATGGAACAGAATGAACCACTTCGATTTCAGGGGCATTTTTTTTGTATCGTTGATTCTTTCGTGAAATCTCATCGTAGCTTCGATGGAAATGTCGATCTTCGATCATTGCGGTCTTTTTGCGCGCATTTCGTTCGAACTGAGATTTTCAATCGGATTCACTGACGGAGAGAAAAAAAGGGAGTGGAAAGGAGGAAAAAAGGGTGAATACGCGAGGATTTCAACGAGGCCAAAAGGCAAAGGGAAAAAAGTCGGGAGAACGGAAAGAAGGTCTGGAGTGAGTGACACGGCTGAGTTTGTTGGGGAGAGGTTTTTCACGAGTGAAACCAGTTTCTCTCGAGCTCGGGAAAGTCACATATAAGCGTACAACGAGATTTTAGATGAATGGTTGAGCGAGCGTGGCTCGGGGTACGAGAATGACGGCAGACTCGAGTCTGGGAGTAATTAGCATCACCGCATAATTGAGAAGACTTTGCGCGGATTTCAGAGGGTGCGTTTATGCTCGAGTTGTGCAAGGGTGTGTGTATTTGTGGTCTTAAGGGGTTAGGGCACTCTAGGATTTTCAAAAAATCGATTTTTCGTTGTTTGTTAAAAAAGTAGCTCAGTATATGAGTGATTCCACGTCAAAGCGCAGTAGGTCAAAAAAATCAATGTCTCCGATCATACTCTCGAAATATTTTCCTGTGTTCTCTATCGTGAGAAAACATTGCTGTTAAATCGCTGGCCCAAAATATAATTATTCGTACGAGTTATGATTTTTTGAAAATTGCGTACCTTTAACGACCCGAAAAACAACTTTTTTGCTTTTGTGTACAACTCCGCCGGATTTTGGAATTCGAGAATTTCACTTCGAGAAGTCGAAACTGTATTCGAAACCCTTCAAAATTAGCACAAATTAACCTCATTTGGTGCATTTGTGACGCCACAATCGTAAAACTACGTTTTTTCGAAAATCAAGAATAACTGAAAAACCTCATTTTTTGAAAATCTGAAAAAATCATATTAAATTTTTACGACATAAAATCTATATTTCTGTGGAGTTTGAATTATTGATCAATTTCATCTTTTAGAAATCAGTTTCAGCTATTTTGCGACATTCAGGTTTTGACTTTAGGTTTTCTGAGAATTACGTCGATAAAATCGATAGTCATTGTTTCTAAAAATTATAAAACAATTTATTTACAATTCTTTGAGATCCATCTCCATCAAATGATGATAATATTTACGAATAATTGCTTTTTTTGCCACTTTAGATCCAAAATTGTGGAAAAAGCAATTATTCGTAAATATCATCATCATTTGATGGAGATGGATCTCAAAGAATTGTAAATAAATAGTTTTATAATTTTTTGAAACAATGACTATCGATTTTATTGACGAAATTCTCAAAAAACCTAAAGTCAAAACCCAAATAAACCCAAATAGCTGAAACTGATTTCTAAAAAATGAAATTGATCAATAATTCAAAATCTATTGGTCAGAACCAGTTCAAACTCCACAGAAATATAAATTTTTTGTCGTACAAATTTAAAATGATTTTTTTAGATTTTTTAAAAATGAGGTTTTTCAGTTATTCTTAATTTTCGAAAAAACGTAGTTTCACGATTGTGGCCTCAGAAATGCACCAAATGAGGTTAATTTGTGCTCATTTTGAAGTGTTTTGAATACAGTTTCGATTTCTCGAAGTGAAATTCTCGAATTCCAAAATCCGGCGGAGTTATACACAAAAGCAAAAAAGTTGTTTTTCGACTCGTTAAAAGTACGCAATTTTCAAAAAAATCATAACTCGTACGAATAATTTTATTTTGAGCTAGCGATTTAACAGCAATTTTTTCTCATGATAGAGAACCCAGAAAAATATCAAGAGTATGATCGGAGACATCGATTTTGTTGACCTGCTGGTTTGACGAGGAATCACTCATGTATATTGACGTATTAAATGAAGAAATTTTTAACCTTAGTTGGGCACATTTTTTTTTAGGTCTTTATTATAGAGTTACCGGCCACTTTTTGAATTTTTGAAACAAAAAATGGGTAAAAAAAAACTAAAAGTGGCCTGTAACTCCGTAATAAGGACCTTAAAAAAAAAGCGCCGCACTTAAGCGATCCGGAAAAGTATTACGAAGAAAATGAGACGTCGTAAATTTTCTTCACCGTAAAAGAAAAATTTCAAAGTTTGATAATTCAAATTCTTCAATATATCAAAGTTTTTTTTTTAAAGGACTACAAAAATGCATGGGGCCTCCTTGTTTGCAAAATGACGTCACCAAAAATTACCCAATCCGCAAAAACGATAAAGCTCTTCGTAAAAAAATGTGTCATTGACTGTGGAAGAGGATTTTGTTCGGTTTTTCAAAAATAACAATTTTACGGAGTTAAAAACTCGAGAATGCAATTAAGGAACAAAGAATGTACGTTCAATTTTTTATAGGAAATTGTTTAAACAAGAAATTCAAAAAATACCTCCTGTCAGACCACGAAGGAAACAATATTGACAATATTAATAATATTAACAATAATTAGTTAATAACAGTTTAAAAATCGAGGTTTTTGTTAATTTTTGTTAGAAAATGGATTTTTTTTAAATATTTTTGAGCTACTTATTCCTATAAAAAGTTATTGGAAAGTCTAAAATAAGGAGCTTTTCCTCGCTCTCGTTCAGGCACTTTTTCATTTGCCCTCGATATGATTTCATCCCATTCGCTATATTCTGTATTCGTATCTACAGATCGGAAATTTTGAGCTCTCATGAGCTCCATCCAGCTCGTATTTCTACGTCGGAAATACCCTCGTGCTTTCCTCATCCCAGGGAAACGGTTCAAACCGTCTCTGTATACGATCTAACGATCGGATTACCGAATTTCAACTGATTTCCCGCGTTTCCGCCTGGAAAATTCGCAAACTTCTGAATAATCGATCATCGGTTTATCTTATTAAGTATTCAGAATCTCCGTTCGTTCATAGTAACAATATTATTTCAAAAATTTTTTTTTGTATTTCCACAATATTCAAAAATAAATTTGGAAATCCTGATGCAAAATACACAAATAGAACTTAACCTCAATTTCGATCAATGAAGTTTCATTGAAATTCTATATTTTCGACAGGAATATTCTCGTCACTCCGCTGAATTTATTTATTTTCTGATAATTAAAATGATAAAAATAACAATACTCAACACTGAGATAAAAAATTACTGGAACCAATGAAATAAAGTTTTGAAGGTAAAAAATCATTTTTTTCATTATTTGCCAAAACATATTAGATTGGTTTCCTTATATATTTACTTGGTTCATTTTTTCCGGTCAATTCCATAAATTTCTGTTTCAATAAACGAATTTACTTGAATCTAACAATACGTTATCAATCATATGTAATATGTTGTTTGAATCAAGAACACATTTTATCATTCGAAACATGCGTGTCTTTTGATACAGGAAGCACTGAGAAAAAAAAATTGTTGAATCAACAAATTAATTAGTCCAATCAACAGGAAAAATCATTGATTCAATCAAATTCGTGTTTACTAATTTTTGCTAAACATTTTATAAAAAATATATAGCCCTTGCCAAATAATTTAATATGCATAGTTTAGTGACCCCAAAAAGAGATAAATAGAAAAAAAATCTGCGCCAATTCTCCGATCTAATTTCTCTGTCCGACCGAGATTCGAACCCTCGACCCTACCTACAATCATACCTATCCTACCTAACTACCTAACACGCTACCTATTACGCTATCGACTACTACTATGCGCTTGACAAAAGTTACGAGTTATGAAGATTTGAATATAAGAAAACATTTAAGAAAACCAGTTTTTTAATTTTTAACAACTTATGTATACTATTAAAGTATACTATAGAAATGATAGTTCTTTGCTTGAAGGAAATAAAAATTTCATCATTCCAAACATATATTCTATTGGAATAAAATAATGTGTTATTTATTTTACTACAGCTTCTTTTCAAATAATCACAATTAATTTTATATCTGATAAATATTGAAAATACTACAGAAATATTTTTAGAAGTAAAATAATGATGAATTTATTGCAAAGAAATAATTTTGTTCGAAAAAAATAATTTAATATTGATGTCGTTTTTCAGATTCAAATAATCTCATGTTTATGATGCAATAAATTTAATTAATCCAATGAATGCAAATTCATTAAAATTCATTTAAATATAGATATTTTTAGAAGTAAAATAATGATGAATTTATCGCAAAGAAATAATTTTGTTCGAAAAAAATAATTTTGCATTGAAGTCATTTTTTAGATCCAAATAATCTAATGTTTATGATGCGATAAATGTAATTAATCTAATGAATACAAATTCAATCAAATCTATTTAAATGAAATATTTTTTTAAGTAAAATAATAATTACGTTATTACAAGAAAATAATTTTTTCGAAAAAAATAATTTTGTATTGAATTCGTTTTTTAGATTCAAATAATCTCATGTTTATGATGCGATCAATGTTATTGATCCAATGAATACAAATTTAATCAAATCTATCATGCATTCAATTGTTACTATTAAATAAGAGTTTAATATAATGGAGTAATAGATTCGTGAAAATATTTTTTTAAATGAAGAGTGATTTTCTTGGTTCAACAAATAAATAATCGAATTAATACTTTCATTTAATAAATAAATTCATGTTCTCAAATACAGTAATTTTTTCTCTCAGTGCAAAAAAAAATTTTTTTTGTATTTCCACAATATTTAAAAATAAATTTGAAAATCCTGATGCGAAATACACAAATAGAACTCAACCTCAATTTCGATCAATGAAGTTTCATTGAAATTCTATATTTTCGACAGGAATATTCTCGTCACTGAATTTAGAAACAAGGGAAAATATTTTCTGATAATTAAAATGATAAAAATAACAATACTCAAGGAAGAGCAACCATTATTATCATTGATCAAATCAAGGACAAGTTAAATTTAAATTGGAGTCATTTTTGTCATTTGAAAATTGAAAAAAATATTTCTTAAAATAATATTTAAATTTGTATTTAATAATAATTAATTTCGCCCCATTTTTTGTGCACCTCTTTCGACAGACTTAATATTACAATCGAAATTGAAAATATCCAAATTTTTGGAGAGTAAAACGAAAAAATACCCAAAGTGTAAAAAAAATGCGTTCCCCTAATGTATATATATTTATTGTATATATAAATATTTTATAATATCTCGGGACTCATGGAGAGAGCCGTTGGGGCTACAAAAAAGGGAGTGAAAGAGGAATAACCATTTTTCATTAAGCCAGTCTCGCGTGGAACCGGCAAACTCTACCTCGGACAGGATAACCCTCTCTTCTCATTCTACTATATTTACACATACACACCGATATATGTTATATATATTGTATATATACACGTACATATGAGGCGTTACTGGTCAAATGGCCCTTCAAATGGCCCTTCAATTACAATTTTTTTTATGCTTGGGGGGTTTTCGAAAAACACTCTGAATTGTTTAATTTTTTTTTTTTTACGAGCCAACATTTTCCAAGATTTTTTTTCCCCCTAATAATCATGTTTATCCCAATTCAAAGACCAGCACAATAAAAAAATAATAATGTCAGATGACCGGACACTTGTGACAACTTAAAAACTGGGTTGCTGTTTTCTTTTCGATTTTTTAGGGTTAACAACCCCTTCTGGATGTCTGTAAATTCTTTAAAAACCAAAAATCCAAGCAATCGGCCAAAATTGACCCATTACATGAAGTTCACTAAAATTGATGGGACTTAAAATAAAGCCACCATAAAATCCCCAGCGAAGGGTTAACATTTTCTTCTGGATGTCTGTAAATACTTTAGCAGCCAAAATTTAAAGCAATTGACCAAAATTGTCCCATTAAATGAAGTTGACAAAAATTGCTTGGGACGTAAAACAAGGGTGGGACAAAATCGTCAGAGAAGGGTTAACATTTCTTTCTGGATGTCTGTAAATTCTTCAATAACCAAATTTAAAACAATCAGCCAAAACTGTCCTATTAAATGAACATTCCTGATTTTTACCAGGAATACTTCGTATATGTGATTCTCGCTTGGAACCCGACTCTATATTTCAATCGATTCAGAAAGGTGTCCGGTCTCTCTGCAGCGTCCAGTCCGGTCCATCCGACTCTGTTCAGTGCGTTAAATAACGCTTGGAAACAAAAGGCCGTAACAAAAGGGACTTTGAGCATTGATATTGCATGGTTCGCGCCATTTTGTTTGAAAGAAATAGCATACACGACATGAGAAATATATATGTATAGCGATATTTATATGCCCTGTTCATCCGTACGCTCTTTCGTTGCCCGAGGGATATGGAAAAGGATGGTTAACGAAAGCTCGGGGATGCACATATCGCGGAACCCTTTCTGCACCACCGAGCTTTCGCAATTTGTTGTTTTTATGATTTAAAGCCAGAGAGCGTACAATAATTCAGTTCTGTGTGGAACAAATTGTATGCCATCGTATATATATGAAGGCTCGGAGCTACAATTTCTTTCGTCCCTTTCAACTTTTATCCTCGGTTGTAATTTTCATCAACCTCTCGCTAACCCCAGACTGATATACGCAGATTGAGGGATGCTCAGCAATCTGCGATCGACCTTGTCATTAACCCTCGATATTTATTAACCCTCGATGGGCACTGGAGGGTCATGTTAACCCCTGGAAAATCCAGTCTCAATCGACTCTAAAAGTCGACCAGAAAATTGGACTTGTCACGTCAGCCCTTCACCAAGTCACTCCAAGTCATCTCTTCAAGTCTCCTCCCCAAGTCCCTTGTCCAAGTCCACTCTCGAAGTCACCTCTCCAAGTCCCCTCTTCAAGTCACCTCCCCAAGTCACCTCTCCAAGTCACCTCTCCAGGTCCCCTTTCCAGGTCCCCTCTCCAGGCCCCCTCTGCAGGCCCCCTCTGCAGGTCCCCTCTCCAGGTCCCCTCTCCAGGCCCCCTCTCCAGGTCCCCTCTCCAGGTCCCCTATCCAAGTCCCCTCTCCGAGTCCACCCTCCAAGTCCACTCTCCAGGTCCCCTCTCCAGGTCCCCTCTCCAGGTCCCCTCTCCAGGTTCCCTCTCTAGGTCCCCTGTCCAAGTCCACTCTCCAAGTCACCTCTCCGAGTCCCCTCTCCAAGTCACCTCTCCAAGTCACCTCTCCAAGTCACCTCTCCAAGTCATCTCTCCAAGTCACCTCTCCAAGTCACCTCTCCAGGTTCCCTCTCCAAGTCCACGACCCAAATCCACTCTCCAGGTCCACTCTCCAGGCCACCTCTCCAGGTCGCCTCTCCAAGTCCCCTGTCCAAGTCCACTCTCCAAGTCCCCTCTCCAAGTCACCTCCCCAAGTCACCTCTCCAAGTCACCTCTCCAGGTCCCCTTTCCAGGTCCCCTCTCCAGGCCCCCTCTGCAGGCCCCCTCTGCAGGTCCCCTCTCCAGGCCCCCTCTCCAGGTCCCCTCTCCAGGTCCCCTATCCAAGTCCCCTCTCCGAGTCCACCCTCCAAGTCCACTCTCCAGGTCCCCTCTCCAGGTCCCCTCTCCAGGTTCCCTCTCTAGGTCCCCTGTCCAAGTCCACTCTCCAAGTCACCTCTCCGAGTCCCCTCTCCAAGTCACCTCTCCAAGTCACCTCTCCAAGTCACCTCTCCAAGTCACCTCTCCAAGTCATCTCTCCAAGTCACCTCTCCAAGTCACCTCTCCAGGTTCCCTCTCCAAGTCCACG
Source organism: Alloplasta piceator (assembly GCA_946863875.1). Lineage (NCBI taxonomy): Eukaryota > Metazoa > Arthropoda > Insecta > Hymenoptera > Ichneumonidae > Alloplasta > Alloplasta piceator. The sequence goes on along the minus strand of OX333081.1, from coordinate 9,385,843 downwards.
ACCCAAATCCACTCTCCAGGTCCACTCTCCAGGCCACCTCTCCAGGTCGCCTCTCCAAGTCCCCTGTCCAAGTCCACTCTCCAAGTCACCTCTCCAAGTCCCCTCTCCAAGTCACCTCTCTAAGACACCTCTCCAAGTCACCTCCCCAAGTCACCTTTCCAAGTCACCTCTCTAAGTTACCCCTACAAGTCAACCCTCCAATTCACCTCTCAGAGTCACTTAATAGATCCATTTTCATTTGGACGTAAAGGTTTCGATTTGCTTCCCCTATGATTCCTTTTGTTTCCCAAAATTTGGAAATTGGCAGGTTAACCCTAATTTGTAATCAGTAATTCATCGTTGAAAAATGATCACAATCTGAGGAGGAATGGGGTTAAGGAATTTGAGTCGATGTAGTCATGACTAGAATTCTGTTATGACTCAGTCCAGTCGAAATTTGATAAAGATGGCATCAAAATCTCCAATTTGATTGCTAACCCTGGAATTCCTAATTTATCTTCATAATGAGGGTTGAAGGAAGGAATTTTGACGGTTAGAGGCCATCCCCCGTATGGGTGGATGGACATGGCGAGGGATCCCTTGTTCAACTACAAAAGCCTAAAAATTAGAACGTGCCAGGATTAAATTGTGCGCAATTCTGGGCTTTCTGAATTCAGATTCTGAAATCAAATGGCCATTTCAGATGTCTGAGGCTGGCCTTAGAAAGGTCCCCATTGACTGCCTCCTCCAAACTTATGGCCATATAAACATGCAGACATCACTCACATTTCGCCATCCCCAAGTTTATCCGTTAAGACGTATATATTAAATATATTATAGATCCGGAGTAATGCATTCGTGCGATGCAAGGGTAACTATGGATAGTGAAATGCGATACTGAGGCTGCCTTGAAGGCCATACAAAAAGTACGGAAAAATATCCTCTTTTCGATACCGAAGTACAGCAGCGTTTCTCGCATCCGGGAGGCTCTCTTCTCGCCCTCCGATACTCGCTTCCTTTATGGTGAAGAACGAGGACCGGTGAATGGAATGGCGAGGATAGGGTACGAGAAAAAAAAGTATAAGCGTGTGAGGGAACTGAGGGCTAGGATATGATAGGTTATTGATGCGCGCATTACCGGTTTGGGTTGCACAGGCATCGCGGGTTAAAGTGGGTACACGGGTAAAGTTGAAGAGGACAGATGAGGAATTGCCCGTGGGAGTTGTTGGTGGCAGAAGGGGGAGGCACGTGAATGACGATGCGAGAGGGCAACAAACGGGATACCAAGAGTATCGAGTATTACGAGCCAGGGGCGGGTGCAGGATTGATGGTAGAGAGTGATCGAAGGATTTCACGAGGTGTAGTTTATGGAAGATGCTTCAGAAATTCTCGTATAACCGAGGGATTATTTACAAACGATGCTCATACTCCGGTTCTCACTGTGGACGAGGTTGACCCTGAACCCTGGACCACATGTATTCCGTTACAGGATTAGCCGAAGGTTCACATATCCCTAGAATTTTCCAAAAATTGATTTGTCACCAATTCTCATTCAATCGACACTCTTTCATACTTTTGGTTCAACAACCTTCAAAATAATTTTTCAAATAAGCGCGTGCGGGGCCTTAAAGGGTTACGCCTGGCCAAACAAAATGTGGGGAACTTTCTGTCACCATACTATGTCAAACAACGATGGCCCATTGCTGAACTTGGCAGGGTCATCCATGACTCTTTGGACTTCACTGCAACACGCAATCTGGGATAAATTGAAGGGTGAAGGGAAACGAATAGGCTACATTGAAAATCACGTGCGAAGGTGAAAAGTACCTCGATGCAATATTTTCTCTGGTCGAATTCCAGGTTCTTTCGCCTTTTTTCAGTGTTTTACAACCGTAATACACTAAATGATGCATAACCCTTCTGTTGTTTTATTTCTGGAGCCAGGGTAGCCTGTTCTTTATCCCTATCTTTCTCCATGCGGGAGTTTCCTTTCCCTACCCTTCTCTCACACACACTCCCTTTCTCTCTGGGCTTAATCTAAAATTGAACGATTCCCCAGAGTGCGTGGTGATGGAAAGGCCCGTTCAGGAGCGGGTTATGGAGGTCGACGGTGGAAGGGGTTTGTGTTTACCCAATATATATCCACCGTACGTACCAGGGATATACTGATGGCCTGAAGTAAAAAAGGGCGTATCGAGTGTGCAAGGGCTCTCGTCGTATGCCCTTCTAGCTATAGATCATCGATTTCCTGCTCTATATACTTGATATATGAGGCATTCCACGTCAAGTCAGCCACCCAATTTTTTGAAATCGCTAAAAATCGCATACAAATTTTTAGAAAGTAGTTCCAACTATGAGGAAAATCTGTGATTTTTTTCAGATTTTTAAATGACATTTTTTAGCCGGGAAAAAATTGAAAAAAAATTTGTTTGTCCCATTTTGTAACTCGAAAATTATTCATCGTATGAAAAAAAACGTTCGACATAAAATTTAGGATTTTCAAAGTGCTTTTCACTGAAATTTTTTACAAACCATTTTCGCCATTTTCGGAGCAAATAATGTTTTGATATTTTTTTCTCAGAACTGACATCTTCGATCGTCTGTAGTTTTAACCGTTTTTGACTTGATATATTTATAGACTATAAAAAAATTGGCGAAGTGGAGAATCCATTATTTCAAATGCATTTTTATTGATACAATCTATCATTATAGAGCGATTTAACGAAATAGTGTGGATATTGATATTTTATCATTATTAATCTTAGACAGGGAAAAATACTAAAATA